>JAAIXJ010000227.1:341604-394382 GCA_013403705.1 Heliconius hermathena
ATATATAAAAATAGTCAAATAAAATGCCCGATTTTAATATAAAATAAAAACTAAATGCTTCTTATTAGAAAATCTATACTTATAATAAAATTCTAACTCATCGCTGGTACATAGAAGATTATGAAGAAGTCTTTTATTAGTACTAGGTTTTTATTAATATAATGAAACCTAAAACAAATAATTTTTAAAATTATCGTCTGTTTGTCCGTGCGTTTGTGCACGTTTGTTTTATCTTAGACCGACTTAAACCGATAATAATAAAACCGATTTAAATGCAGTTTTCACTATTATATTTTGGCAAACTTCCCTTAACATTTAGTTTTTGTTTTATAAATAAAACACATTCGGTACAATAAAAATATATAAAAAATTATGAATTTAGTATTAATTGTATGAATATAATAAAATATTTAATTATATATTTCAAGCGGATGAAGCCTCGAGCAGGTCGCTAGTAAGCAATATAATTGCTCTATAAAAATAAATATTAATATGTTTTACCATCACGCTATATCCCACCTAAGGGAGGGGGACTGGGGACCTACTGTTAATAAGCTCCGTGATCCACGAAGCGTAACTCAAAAGACGACGATTGCGTGTTGGCTAGCAATACTCAACGCCGCGCTTTGTCTAGGTACCAAATTGAGCAAGTCAGGCGATATGCCGTTGTACCACGCTAAATTCAAGTTAAGTAAAATTTTAATTTTCCTACTTTCAGTAATGTAAATTATATAAAATATTAATTATATTGTCATAGATAAATCTTAACTGTTTAAATAATAAAAATTAAAATAAAATTTATTAACCTAACGCATAATAAAACTCACCCTTAGACTGCCTATTACACAATAAACACCAAATTTAAAAAAAAAGCACTTGACAACTAAATTTTACCAAAAAGCGCGGCAAATTCAAATGTCATACGTATCTATTTATTAAAATTTCAACTATTAGTACATAGTTCGAACAACCTCTAAATTTGAATTTACTAGGCTGCGCGTGCGCCGGTGGTAGCTGCGCGTCGGCTACTAACTATACTGTAGATCTTACATACCTCGAAGGTTTTCAATACTTCAAGTCCGAGTAAATGTTACTTATATATATTTAATACATTTTGTTTATTAAAATTTTGTTAAAGAATAAACATATAAATGTAAGGTTGAGGCCGTCCTAGCGCAGTTGACCGCGTCGGACTGTTAATGTGACGGTTGCGGGTTCGATTCTCATGCGGGGGAATAAATTATATTCGTTTTCTCGCTCTTACCCGGCTATATGCAAATTCTAAATAATAATAATAAAAATATTATTATTATTATTATTTAGAATTCGTATACTTTTGGGAACTTTACGAACAGGAATTAATAATTTAGATTAGAAAAGTACAAGCTCGGAAAATCCCTTCTCAAAAAACAAAATATCGTGTTTCGCTAAGAACTGGAGACCAAAATATTTACTCACGTTTTATTTTTTCTTTTTTTTTCACACATCATCCAGATTCGAAATAATAATGTAGATTCGTTAATAAATTGCATTTATTAACGAATCCCATAAATTTTATAATATCAGATAATGGTAATTTTTTTTATCAGCTTCACACTGTATCCTACTCACAGTAGGGTAGGCAGAGGGAACCTAGTGTTAAGACAGTCCGGGCCCCGCTTATATAATGGAAAATTTCAATTCTAAAATGGTTTACTTTAGAAATCAAAAGAAGCCTTCAAAATAACAAAAAGATCGAATTAAAAGAATCAAATACCATATATACGAGTATCATTTATTATAAGTTTACTTTGTAAGAATATGTATAATAATTTACATATAAAATTCCCGTATATTTGCTAAGATTTGAAATGTCTTTCTTTTATAGTGATAAAAGAAGTAAAAACAACATTTTAACATTTTAAAGTGTTATTCCACTTAGGAAAGCAAAATATTATTGAAAATATATAAAAAAATAATTTGAGACTCCCGTGATGCAGTCACGAGAGTATGACTTTGACGGTTGTGGGTTTGATTTGCATTTATGTTTTCATTTCTTCGTTCTGGCACTACAGTAAAAATCCGGCGTTGAGTTCTCCACCTCTCAACATGCAATGTCTCCAAAAATTCAGCGAAAAATGGGGAACGGAGTATCTCAATAATAGGTTCCCTCTATCTAACCTTACTATGTTACTTACTATATACTTACTTACTATGTGCGGGATACAGCGTGACGCTGAATTTTTTTAAATTAACTTTTTGGGATTTGACCCCGCGCCTCTTGGAAATTGTCCAAGGACTCTAACCACTAAGCCATACGCACAGATTATATTTACTCTATTGTCATTTCATCAAAGTGGGCAACTGAGTGTCTTAAAACAATGTTCCCTCTGCCTTCTTTGCTATGCGGGAAAAACGTGAAACTGTTTTTTTTTGCTTTATTTTAATATCCTCCAATTATAACCCATTTATGTATATATGTAGTATCAATTATATCTACAAAACAAGTGTTCTATAAAATGTGGGTACATTCCAGTACCTACAAACATAATAATTAACATTACTCGCTTTATCGTTACCTTCCAGCGCTTGGATTTAGAAAAAAAATGCGCTATTAATTGCGAATGACGAAGCAAACTGCCTTTATTAATAATTATTGAAGTGGAATTGTTGTTTAGATTACAATATGTATATGTAATTGGATTTTTAAAAAAATGTATGATGAAAAATTATACTTGATCTGGAATAGAACTTGCTACATCCTACTAATATTATAAATGCGAAAGATTGGTGGATGTTTGTACCACTTTCCCGCAAAATCTACTGAGCGAATTTAAATGAAACTTTACTGTAATATAGGTTATATACCCATTAGAATAGCACACAGGCTACAGTTTATTTAAAAATGTTGTATAATTTGACTAAAATATAACAATAAGTTTAAGCGAGCACAGCTGCGGGCCGCAAGCTGTTGGGCCGCTCGTTTTATTATAAAGCAATAAATATATTTTTTTAATTCATGTTTTTCAATTCTCCCATACAGTAAACGGAGAAAACTTGCCCTACGAAAAAAAAAAGAAAAACACGTTTGCAAAGATGGTCTTATTGCCTTAAGCGATCTCTACCAAACAACCTTTGAAACATTACAAATTAGTTGTAATGAGGAAATAGGGGGACAACGTCTCAGTGCAAATTTTATTTAAAGAAACTAAATATATAATAAAATACATTAATAATATAGAATAAAATTATATAAAGTATGTTAGATGTTTATATACTATACACGTATGTATATACATACTCGTATATTCAAAAATAATATAAGTAAGTAATGAGGCCAGTCGTGGCGCAGCGGCACGAGGTGTGACTGTAAAACCAACGTGTTGTGGGTTCGATCCCCACTCGAGGAGATGAAATATTAAATTTATATTTCCTTTTCTTCGCTCTGGTGTCGAGGTTAAGCGCGGCGTTGAGTTCTGCCACTCAACACGCAATGCCTCCAGAATTCGGCAGAAAGTGGGGAACGAAGTGTCTTAACACTAGGTTCCCTCTGCCTACCCTGCTGTATGCGGGATGCAGTGTGAAGCTGATCTAATTTTTAATTTTAATATAAGTAATTCAGACGAAAACATAAATAATTTTGTAGTACAAGCGAGCGGAGTCGTTAAATTTAAATAAAATCATTCCTTCAACTAACAAGTGGGGAGCTACACCTACAGCCATCGCGTCCATGTTCACATTGACCCACTGCCCATCAGCACTTATCATCCAGGCTAAAGTTTATTTAAGGAAATCGAAGTCACAACCATATTATTTTGCTTTTAAAATAAATGATTATTTTTACTTTACACCATTGCAAATTGAGATAAACGAGTGATCGAGGCTAGCTCATATATTTTAATTTGCTGAGAACTACGCAGTTAATGTTATTTATAGCTTTAGCTTTCCGACTTGGAAGTATCGCTGAGGGCTACAAACATATAATATTAGTACAACATGATTTTTTGCCCACATGGTGAAATAGAAAAAAAAACAGCTCCACGCAACAGCTGTATCCCGCACACAGCAGGGTAGGCAGAGGGAACCTAGTGTTAAGACACTCCGTTCCCCACTTTCTGCCGGATTCTGTAGGCATTTCGCCTCAAGGTGAAATAGAAGCCTAGTGATATATCCTATACAATTTCTAGTTATGTGATTCTCTAATAATAAAGAATTAAAAATATGGGTCGATCCCCACTCAAAGAAACGAAATATTTATTTAAATTGTGTATTTTAATTTCTTCGCTCTTACGCCAAGGCAGAAGCCCGGCATTGAGTCCCGCCACTCAACACGCACTTCTCGTGCTGGTTTCTTTAAGGACGACTGCGTGCCTGGTACACTCATATAGAGGGCTATTAAGCTGTTGAAGACAACCCCACTTGATCGGTCCTATCCTGCCTTTAACTCTCCTTTGACCCGAAGCGATGAATGTCCTTGGCGAGAAGTATGTCGAAGAAAATCAGAATGCATTATAAAACGATGGAGTTCTGATGCCAAGTTCTCAGAGTATGGATTTGTTAGTTCAGAATTCTCTGAACTATATAAGCATTCTTCTCCAGTTCTAAAGTTGTGGTAAAGTTTTCTGTGTGTTGTGGTAGAGCGTCTATCTAATTCTACTTTTGACTTTTTCTCTATATCTCTCAATGTCTCACAGGCGTAAAGAAATACGGGAATAACTAGAACCCGGACTAGTCTAAATTTCGTGGTTATGCTGATATTCCTGTTGCCCCTTATTCTCTTCAGCTTATTCATTGATGATCTCGTAATAGCCATACGTCGTTTGATAATATTTCATACATCTTCCACTTGTTGAAAATCAGAGCTCCGAGGTAGACGTACGGTTGATAGGATCGGTACGACATTACAATTTGCGATAATTGGAATTTCTAGGGAGTCGACAATTCTTACTTTTATCTTAAAACCTAATATTAAAATGTATTCGAACGCCGTGACCAGTCTTATTGCATCAAGTAACCTTATGCGAACCCACTATCTATATCAGATACCAAGAAATATGACGATAAATAAGGCTTGGTGCCATGGAGTAGCCATGGCACCAAGCCTTATTTATCGTCAAAATAAACTTTAACAGGACAACATTTTATTAACTTTATTTATTTAATAATAGTTATTTGCCTCTATATTACTATTTAATTATTCATAGGATTATTAACAAGATATTCAAGTACTAGGTAGGTGACGGCCGCTATAATCGATAGTCAGTTGTTAGACACGCGAATCTTATTATTTTATACAAGTGAAATCTAAAGTAGAAAAAAAAATTCGAAGAACCTATTATTTACTTATTAAGAAAACGTATAAAAATTTTGAACATGGCGGGATTTGAACCTGCGTCCATTAGGAAATCGTTCCAGATACTCGTAGTCGAACCTATTATTTTTTTAACATTCGGCATCGGCATTCGGGGAACAGAAGGGAGCAGAAAAATAAGCAAGAGGCCAAGTGTGAATCGGACTACACATGAAGGGTTCCGTAGAAGCAAACATCGATTATGGACATAATATATTGAGAGAAGTAAATTACCTACAACTGGCCAAAATATCTACATTTTTTTCTCAACTAAGAAGTAACTTTGTTTTTCATAGTGCTTTATGGTATTCATAACAAATATATATCTCAAAAACTGCTGATTGTATCTCGTTCAAACCGTTTTCGTTGAAAGTCTTTATTAAGATCTGTTACATATATTTTTATTAGATTTTCACTTTAGTAGTTCAAAAGTTAGAGGGGAGGGGGAGTTATGAAAGACACTTTCAAAGTGTTATAATGTGTCCCCTATACATTATAACAGTTTAAAAGTATCTTTCATGTCATCTGTGGAACGATTGACCTTGAAAAAAACGATTTTAGGAACTTTGCGGCCATTTTTAAACGCCTATCTATCACCCCACGCATATAGGTTTGATGAAAAAGTTTTTTTTAGTTTCAGATGTGTATGGGGAGTCCCCCTCTAATATAATATTTTTTATTTTTATATAAAAACCGTAAAGCCGATAATAGAATCTACCTACTAAGTTTCAATTGTGTAAAAGTTCTGAATAAAGTGACTGTGACATACAAACGGACGGACAAACAGACGGACGAATTTATATAATAAGAGTTTCGTTTTTCGGAACTTTAATTAGGTAAAAAAAAAACAAAAAAAGCAGTTTCACATTTTTTCCCGCGTAGTAGTGTGGAAAGAACCTACGTGCTACGTGCTACGGAACTGTGTTCGCCACTTTCCACCCAAATTTCGAGACATTACGTGTTGAGTGTTGGAATCTTGCTACTTAAATTTTGCTAGTTAAAATAATTAATTTCCCCGACTAAGGAATCGAACCCCCCGAACCACAACTATCACAACTATCACATTTACAGTCAGACGAACCCCTCCCGAACCACAACTATCACATTTACAGTCAGACGTTATACCGCTACGCCATGGCGCGATGGCTTCAAGTAGATAATTATAAACAAAACATAAAACCCTACTGCATATATTGTTGTCTGCTGTATTGAATGATGTAAAGAAAACTGCATTTCGTATAATGTATAATATTTATTTGAATTTAAGTAAATAAATAAATCGGCTTCACACTGTATCCTGCACACAGCAGGGTAGGCAGAGGGAACCTAGTGTTAAGACACTCCGTTCCCCGCTTTCCGCCAAGTGGCAGAACTCAACGCCGCGCTTTGCCTCGACACCAGAGCGAAAAAATTAAAATATAAATTTAAATAAATATTTCATCTCCTCGAGTGTTTTACAGTCACACTTTGTGCCCTTGCGCCACGACTGGCCTGGCCTAAATTTAAGTGTGTTACATAAAATACAGATACTTAATACTGTTGAGATTGGAGCAGTGCCCGGGACTTGCGATCACATGAGTAGGTTTAAGGGGCCCCCATACTGATTCAAACACTCGCCTTCACTGCTCCAGCCCAATATATTAAATTACCTCAAATTAATAATGTACCGTCTTTTATACATTTCTAACGGAATAGTGTCTTATCTTTGATTTTCACGATTATTACACATTTTAAAAGAAACTATTTAACCGAATTAATCGCGTATATTTAATATTATACAATTGTGGAAACCCGATGTTTCGAACACTTTGCAGTCACTTGTTGCAGTCTTTGCAGCTCCATGGCCATGGATAGACTAAGATGGCATAAGGTGAATTTCTTAATTGCTTCGCGTACTGCCCTGGATTCTGCTGGCTGGGTTTATCCATTCTTGATATCGGATATGTGTTCCTTCACTCCAACGCCGATGCTTCTTTTTGTTTGGCCGTTATATGACAAGCTACAGTCACAATCATGTAGTTTGTATACACCTGCACACTGTAAAGGAATATTACTTTTCACTAGTCTCAAGAATTGGCTCACTTTCTTGTTAGGCTTGAATATAGTTTTTATAGAAGCTGTTCTTAAGATGTTGCCAATTGTGTCTGTAGCCCCCTTCACATTTGGTAGAAGTGTCGGCTGTCTCTCTACTGTCGGTGGCTTATTGGTCTTCTGACAACAGTGGCAGGGAAATGGCAGCTTGTTCTGATGGAGGACATTCTTCACCTACCAAAGCTTGTCCTCACGATATTCAGCGTCAACTTTCTACCACCTGGTATCCGCTAATAAAATATAATAATTCCAGAAATGTATAATACTAAATATACGCGATTAATCCGGTTAAATAGTTTCATTTAAAACCAACCGTACCAATATCAGGATTGTAGATCAACGGGAAGTATAACTTTGCCAACCACAGTTTTGCGGGCATTTAGACTCATTTTATATGAAATAACTAAATAAATTACTACAAAAATAACTTTGTAGTGTTTTTTCTATGCAATATTTATAAATTTTTCCTTTTAGAAAATACACTTTTATTAGTATTTGAAGTATAACTATAGGTTTTGATTACGCGGTGAATTCCATACAAAAAGCAGCAAAATCGGAGCATAAATGCATATATCTTTTGATTGCGTTGACTTCGAAGCTTCATTTTCGGTGCTTTAAGGACCATAGAACTGAATATTATTTGATATTAAGTACAACTTGATGCACCAACACAATCTCGAAATAGATAGTCTTGACAGACGGACGATACCGATCCTATAAGATTTTATTTTTTTCATTTTGAGGTAAGGAACCCTAAAAATGGAGTAAAAACTTCCAATAAAAACAAGATATACTTGATGATGACAAATAATGGTGTATTTGAAATGTATCTAAATCAAGAATATAATGTAATTAATTTATATTTATACCTAGAATATGGACTGAGATACGTAATTATTTTATATTATTTGACAACAAAATGATTCTTTTATTGTTTTTACCTTTACGCTATATCCCGCACATACCAATAATAGACATATTGAGCCTATTTCCGTTTCGAGCAACTGCCAGTATCGCAATCATCTGGAAAGCAGAAAGAAAGAAACTGGATGTCATCAGCAGAGCGAGACAGTACTTCATACCAAAACACCATTTCTGGCTGTATAGAGCCCAGGCTCGGCCTCATATGGAGAACTGTTCTCTCTTCTCTGGGCTAACGCACTCCAGTATTAGCTTGCCCCATTTGATTGAGCTGTTGGATTTATTGAAGAAAATGATCTGTGAAAGGCTAGACACTTTGGCTTTGTAGAGAGGTCTCCTCGCTGTGTGTTCTCTACCGCATTAATCATGGGGAATGTTCTGAAGAACTGTTTGACCTGTTACCTGCCAAATTCAAATTCTCTAACCGCACAGTACGCCACAAACTTAAATACCATCTACACCATCTGGACAAGTGACACTCCACTACTGTGTGGCTTCGTAGGATCTTCCTTCCACGCGTCACGGAACTGTACAATAGCCTACCTGCGGCAGTGTTTCCAAATCGCCACCTCAAAGCCGATAACGCCCCGTCTAACCAGAGGAGCTATCCTCTGGTTAGACGGAGTCGTATCAGAAGTAACTTGGAAACCTAGTGTTAAGACACTCCGCTCTCATTTAGCAATAGCATAGCAATATAAAAAAATACAGTCAAACTGAAAAACTTCCTTTGGCAGAAGTCGGCTAAAACTTATATATTCATCGATTTGTCGGAATTTAAGACTTATGTGATTTTCTCATGGATACTATTGTAAGAAATGGGCCAATTTAAAATGGGGCCTACACAGAAAACTTAGTTTTCAAATAAAAAAGAATCATCAAAATCGGTTCACCCGGTTAAAAGTTCTGAGGTAACAGACATAAAAAACAATTCCTCCTCCTTGTATAGAAAAATAAAGTAACTTGCGTCGCAGAATATCTAGACAGATTTATTTATTATTGTTATATTGTATACAAAATCTGTATCCCGGAAGTCGGTAGTCGGTCGTCACGTATTTACACGCCTATCAAATTCTCAAAAGAATTGAATACATCTAAATTTAAAAAATATGTCTTGTAAGAAACGTTTTTCTTATAGACTGTGGCAAATGGTTCCTTTAATCTGTTTGTCATTTAGGCTTTACTAAATATCTTTTTTTAATTTCTTTTAGCCTCACGTTGTATGCTGCACATACATAGCAGGATAGGCAGTGGAAACCTGGGAACCTAGTGTTAAAACACTCCATTTCCTTTAGAACTCACTTTCTGCCGAATACTGGAGGCATTGCGTATTGAGTGACGGAACTCAACGCTGCATTTCGTCTCGTTACCAGAAAGTGAAAATAGTAAATATTTCATTTACTCGAGTGGGAATCGAACTCACAGCCACACTAATTAGGTAGATTAATAAGTAATAGGAGTTCTAAGAGAAGCGGAAAATTAAAAAAGAAATGGCATTTAAACTTTTAAAATCAACTCTGCTGAAAAAATTTTACCTGTAAGAACAAAAAAACATAAAACTTATAATATATTTTTTTAAAGTCCGTAATAGCGTGGGTTCAGCAAAAAAATATGAAATCAATCATTTTAATATTTTAAACCGAAAGTAGTGAATGAACTTCAACTTATCCGTCATGGCGCAGAAGAACAAGTGTGTAACTGTGAACGCGATAGGATCGATTCCGATTCGAAGAAATTAAATAATTAATATTTTCAATTTATCGCTCTAATAATGAGGCATAGCGCGGCGTTGAGTACCACCACTCAACGCGCAGCGCCTCAAAAACCGTAAACGTAAAGTGGGAAACGGAAATGTTTTAATGGGAACAGAGTGCCTTAACATGAGGTTACCAGGTTCCCGTACCGTGCTTAATGCGGAATACAGCGTGAACCTAAAAAAATATTGCGCAATTCTTTGAAAACAACGCCAGTTGCGGTTTCTTCGAATAATTTATGAACGGAAATTTTTAGCGTACTTTCCTCTCTCTGTTATACTTGCATCCACTTACAAAGCCAACATAATTATGTATATATATTGTTGTAAAATGTTTGTTGCTTTGTTGTTTTTATATATGCATTGAGTTTTTAAAAAGAACACGCATTATATTTTATATTTTTACTTTTTTCAATTTCATGACTTCCTACCCTGCTATAGGAATGTACCTATAGCAGGGTAGGAAGTGAGAACTTAGTGGTAAGCCACTCCGTTTTCTACTTTTGCCTAATTTTCATTTGCGTGTTGCGTAGCAGGCCTCGCTTTGTCTCTTTACCAGAACGAAGAAATTAAAATAGATCACTCCCCCGATCGGGAATCGAACCACAACCGTTGCGTTTAGAATTCACTGTTTATGAATTTTATAAAAAGACAAAGAATTTGATTAAGGATATATATTTGTGATTGTTTCAAGTTCTGTAATTTCAATTCTATTATGGATATATCAATTACTGAGATAAAAATACCAAGAATAACTTACATAGGTACCATACCTATTACCGGATCTTAGAAGCTCTAGTGGCAAAATGAATAGGAGTCTTTTAAAACTCGAGGTGATAGTGAATTGAAATCCCACGAAAATATTATATTTAATTATTATTTTGTTGTTTTACAACGGTAAGTATATAATGTAAAAAAATGTTACCGTCAATCTGTATAATTCGGTATTCTATACAAAACCTCGACAATGTATAGAATAGAAAGCAGGGCAGAGAAATACTAGTGTCAAAACATTCCGTTCTCGGCTTTCCGCCCAAATTCGATATAAATCGTGTTGAATTGCGAAACTCAACGCCACATTTTATCTTGCCAAATGAAAAGAACCCGGAACCAAAGTCTCAGTGGACTGACCATTGTCATATACTTATTGCGTTTGTCTGTCAATTATGAAAGGTCATTGTAATAACAATCGGAAATAACAACTTCCTACACCAATTAGCCATTAAAGGTGTTCTAATAAATATAATTTATATATAACATATTAGTACAAAAACTTTAATTATATTATTTATTGTTTATAGTTTGTAGAGGCCAGTCGTGGCGCAGCGGCACGAAGTGTGACTGTAAAACCGACTGGTTGTGGGTTCGATGCCCACTCGAGGAGATGAAATATTTACTTAAATTTATATTTCCATTTCTTCGCTCTGGTGCCGAGGTTAAGCGCGGCGTTGAGCTCGGCCACTCCAGAATTCGGCAGAAAATGGGGAACGGAGTGTCTTAACACTAGGTTCCCTCTGCCTACCCTGCTGTATGCGGGATACAGCGTGAAGCTGATTTAATTTTTTAATTTTGTAGGTATTTATAAATGAACACATTGTAGGAATGTAATATTTTTTTTATTAGACAGTTGAATAAATGCCATGGACAATGGCTCGTATTTACATACATTTTTGATAATTTAAATTCACTAGTTTGATTTTTAATATTGATTTTGAGTTTTGAGGCCGATCGTGGCGCAGAGGCATAAAGTGTGACTGTTAACACGACTGGTTATGGGTTCGATCCCCACTCGAGGAAATGAAATATTTATTTAAATTTATATACCAATTTCTTCGCTCTGGTGTAGAGGCAAAGCGCAGCGTTGAGTTCCGCCACTGAACACGCAATGCCTCCAAAATTCCTGTTGTATCCCGCACACGGTAGGGTAGGCAGAGGGAACATAGTGCTAAGACACTCCGTTCTCCACTTTCCGCCAAATTCTGGAGGCATTGCGTGATGAGTGACGTGAATTTAACGTCGTGCTTTCTGTATTTCAACATGTTAATAAATATTTCACTTCCTCGAGTGGTGATCGAACCCACAAACAGTTTCGCTTGCAGTCACTCTTTGTGCCACTGCATCACGACTGGCCTCAAAAAAAATATAAATAATATTATAATTTAAAAAAAAACCTTCACTTTATTTCTAAACTAGCGACCCGCTCGCGGCTTCGCCCGCTTGAATTAGATGATTATTCATTTAAGAAATAGAGATATTACGAACAGCCTTAATTATTAATTTAGTTATTTGGATAAGTATTCACGATATTCTTTGTAAANGCATCAGAGACTGTCGCCATCTTTATTCTAACATGAAAAGGGCGGTATATTTTATTCATTTTCAATTAAGCAGCTTTTATTTGTGGCGTCACCTCCGTAAGCAAATTATATAACTAAAAGTTGTGGTCTGTCGTGGCGCAGGGGCACTGCAAACGCGATTGGTTGTAGGTTCGATTCCCATTAGACGAAATAAAATATTTAATATCTTCAAAGCGCGGCGTTTAGTTTCAACACTTAACACACAATGCCTCCAGAATTAAGAGGAAAGTGGGGAACTTAGTGTCTTAACACTAGGTTCCCGCTGCCTACCCTGCTGTGTGCGGGATACAGCGCAAAGATGATTTTTTTTTATCTTATATATAAAAACTGTAACTTGTCACACTGTGTGTACATGGAAGATATATGGGAAATCTATTATTGTTATTAATAAAACCTAAACCAGTTATTATAATTTTTCTCTGTGTGTTTCTGCACGCTAACCTCAGAAACAGGTTAACCGATTTAAATGCAGTTTTCACAATTGTAATTAACAAGCTTCCTTAACATCCAGTGTTAGTTTTACTAAAATCAGATCTTAGATTAAAAAGTTATATTATACAAAAAAAAAAATCAAATTGGCTAATACATTTATTTGTAATGTATGGATATTTAATCACTAAAGTAATTCAGATTAGCAAATAAATCATGTTTTATTACAACGGACGAGGCAGCGAGCGGGTCGCTTGAAAGAAGCCAAAGCTTAAAAGGTCTAAAGCAGTACACAGACTAATCTCTTTAGGTACTGATAAAACCGTCTTAAGCTTATGAGGTATGTATATTTTCAATTATTGCAGCTAACTTCAAGACGGCCACGACTCATCGACGTTACTGTACAGTGGGTTACACATAAACTATTAACACAAAAACTATTAATTCTCCTCGACAAATTGAAAACACGCAATGCCGTGGGAATCTGGCAGAAAGTGGGGAACGGACTGTCTGAACATTAGGTTCCCTCTGCCTACCCTGCTGTGTGCGGGATACAGCGTGAACTTATCTTGAACTTCTTCAGCTTAAATGTTCACCAACTTATACAGATGAGTGTTGTCGACGCTATCTACATTCGGGAAAATGATTAAATAAAAGAAAAAAACCCGCTACGTCAAAATGTTTATACATCTTTAAAATAATTTTTATATGTTTAGAAAAACATTTTAAAAGTGTAAAATAACTAACTTTCTTGGTCTAGTAAAACATATTGCGGCGTTAAATTACGCCAGCGTCGCTCTTCTCATAAAACTGAATGATAACACGTCTTGGGAATGAAATGCTCGCTCCAGTCTGTTACAAAGGTATCATTGTCACAGATAATTAAATATATTGTTTTTGTATAAAATTGATTAAAAAAAAGTCCCGCCTCGTTTCTTGCGCCGGTTCTTCTCAGACCTGAGGCATTAACTTTAGTGAACTTGTGGTAAATTATTTGACGTTCAAAAAATGCATGTACTTCTTATTTTGAATAAAATTATTTGACATTGACTTTGACCTTCACTACCGTGTTCATTCAAAGGCATCTCAACTTCGCCGTACTAGCAGCAGCTATCAACACGCTAAAATACTCAAACAGGGTACAAAATACAGAATTGGAGGTCATTCGTGGTGCTGGGGCTCAAATTGTGAGTGTAAACGCGACAGGTTGTGGGTTCGATTCGGAATTGAGGAAATGAATTATTTAATACTTAAATTTTCTGCGCCCAGGTGTCTAGGCTAAGCCACGAGAGTTGAGTTCCGCCACGCAGCGCCTCCAGAATTCGTCGGAAAATGGGAAACGCAGTGTCTTAACACGGTTCCCTCTGCCTCTGTAATGTGCGGGATACAGAGTGAAGCAGAAAAAAACTACCGTGCTCATTCAAGCGCATCTCAACTGCGCCGTACTAGCTTATCAACAAGCTAAAATACTTAAAAAGGGTACAAAATAGATATATAATTGATAAACTGAAGGCCGCGCCCGTAAACACTTTCACTAAACAACTTCCTTTGTTTTTGCTTCTATTTAGATTTAATGAAATAGAATGGAAATCTAAGATTCATTATCAAGAGGTAATCAATCTGTGATTAATGTTTTTTCACGTTAAATTTTCCAAAGCAACCTGCTATTTTTTTTTCTTTTAAGATCTTTAATAGGTACCAATTTCATATAAAGGTTGAATTGGTGTGACGTATTCGAAGATTTAAATTGTATTAAATACCAGTCGTCATCGGCAAGTTTGTTGGTATACTTTTGGTGTGAATAATCCCATTTTTTCCTTTTCCCATAGGAATTTCGGGATATCTTCTCCTAGCGCTCCCCTACATTCCCTAACCAACCAAAACAATAAATTTCAACGTCGATAACATGTCGGTAACAGAAGAGTTTTATATAATACAGATGTATTTATTTTCCAGGTTCAACGGTACTTCGTCGCGTTATATCACTTCAAATATGCAATCCCTCTATAAATGTGACAAATCAAGGGCAATAGCGGTATGAGAAGCTCCATTTTGCCATGAAAAACCAATCAGATCCAACAGGCAGTATTTTTTTTCCGTACCTTATAAGGAACCCTTATAGGACTATATCACTTTGTTGTCCGTCTGTATGTCAAACGCTTTTTCTCAGGAACTCGTGGAGGTTGGATCAAGCTGAAATTTATATATTATGAAATGCTCAGGTCTACAGTTACTTGGAGCTGTAAAATAATCAAACTTCTAAGCCAACGCAATCAAAAGATATAGCCGTTTATGCCGCAAATTTCCGCAAGTGTTTGAAACTCGCAAGGGGATCAAAACCTACAGGGTACTTCCCGTGAAATCAGAACCTTAAAATTTGGTACGGAACAACGTCTTATAGCACAGATAAAGGAAAAATTGCGAAAACCGTAAATTTGTCGACATTTCGTAGAAAAAAATCATTACAAAGTTATATCTGTTGTTCATTTCATACAAAATGAGCGGATATTAGATGAGCTCGCAAATTTAAGTTTGTCAACTTTTATCAATTATACTTCCCGATGATCTACAATCCTGAAAAAAAACGTCGAGTTCCGCCATACAACACGCCTCGAAAAATTCTCATTTGTTGCCCTTTCCCGTTGGAATTTCGAGATAATTTTTCTTAATCCCCTCTTCTACACCAACTATAATAGAATAGTCTTGTATCCACTCTAGAATTTTTACAAACAAAAAAGCTGACGAAGCCTGAAAAATAAGACAAAAACTTTTACATAAAAAGATCAGTTCTAACAAAGCTAAAGTCAAGGCCGGCCTCAACATTCATGTTCACAGAATCTGCATGTCAAATTACAGCGTTATACGCCGCGCAGTTTCATCTCTATATCGTTTATTAGTCACTCAGTAAATTAAGAGATTTGCAGTTTTAACACACCTATAGAATATAGAATAATTAATATTATCATTAGAACCTTAGTAAAAATATATATAATTGAGGTCAGTTAATATGTTTATAATTGTGAACATTCCAATAGAATGTATTATTAATAAATAATATGATCTAGATCACCCATATTTAAAATAGGCCACTGTTACTTGCCTATATAAGTATGTAGATATATGGATAAGGTAATTTCCGTTTGTTCGTATTTGTTATTATTATTTATTATTATAAGTGATATGATTTTTGAATCTATATAAAATTATGAGCTCTTTTTTTGGCAACAAATGAGAGGGAACCTAATGTTAAGATAGCTGTTCCCCACAGGTTTGCCTTCCCCCCACACACACAAAGATAACTTTTTAATTTCTGATTACGTCCGTCAGATTAGTGTGTTAAACAAAAAAAACTCTGTTTTAAAAATATATATTAACAATATTAATAATTATTTATATTATTGGTTAATTATTAAAACAACCGAGTCCGTCGTGGCGTAATGAAACAGTGTATGCGTAACTCCATAAGTACAGTCGCCACAGTTACGGGTTCGGTACCCATTCGGGGAAATGATTATACCTATAATATATCATTTCATTTCCTGGTTCTGGTAAGCAAAGAGCGACGTTGAGTTACTCCGCTCAACACGCAGAGCCACCAGAGTTCAGCAGTGAGTGAGGAATGGAAGTGCCCTTATGGAAACCAGGTTTCCTCTGATGGACAAAATGTGAAGATAAAAAATAAGACATTCCATTTCTAAACCAGTTAAAATGGTCTCTTATTAACATAAGACATACAAAGAAAAGTCAGGTAAAAGTGTATAGTATTACATACAATACTATAATATAAGGACAGCAGTGACACAATTAAATAGAGTGATATATCAAGGTGGTTCTGAGGTTATATCCGAGTCGTGATCGACTCTGACGCTAAGGTAAAAGAAATAACTAAGCCTAAGCCTACATAATAATTTCACCCGGTTTTGTTTATGTGTGTGGGAACTAAAGTATTTATTTTTAACATTTTTAAAGTATTAATCCACACTTACGAAAGAAAAATACTTATTTAGAAAACATATAAAAATTTGAACGTAGCGGGACTCGGGACGTCTCCTGGAATCCGACCTGGTCGGTTTATCCGTTTTCTAAATAAGTAACAAAAGTATTTTTTATAGTTTCATGTTGTATCCCGCATATAGCTGGGCAGACAGTGGGAACCTCGGGACCTAGTGTTAAGAGACTTTCGTTTCCAAGTTATCGCTGAATTTGTGGAGCATTGCGTGTTGAGCGCTGGTACTCAACGTCGCGCTTTGCCTTTTCACCACAACGAGATAATGAAAATATTAAATTATTCATTCCCCTTTGTCAGAATTGAACCCACAGTCACATTAACAGTCGCACGCTTGTGCCCTTGTGCCACGACGGTCTCGAAAGGCCCAGAGATCATACAAAGCTATATGACGCTATCTTCATGCTGTATACCGCGTTTAGCGGATTTGATGGAGGGAACATGGGGAACTAATGTTAAAAAACTCAGTTCCTATCTAAACAAAACGTTTCCCACTTCCCGACGAATACTAGAGGCATTGTGTGTACAAGCAAGCAAGCGCAGAACTCAACGACGTGCTTTGCCTCGTTACCAGAGCAAGGATTTGAAAATATTAAATATTTCTTTTCTCCGAGTGGGAATTGAACCTAGAACCGCCGCGTTTACCGTCAGCGTCACGACGGCCTTAATACTTAACTGTGAAGTAAGTAGTTGAAATGAGAATATTAAATACACATTATAATTTTTTTCTATTTTTTTTATTTAGCACAAATAAAGTATAGCGTTGGATCTGTACTACTTATACACAATACTGAATGGACTGAATGTGGAAAACGGAATACTTTTATATTCAACAGCCTATGCTTCTATACGATTGCGCAGCTTCATGCTTTTCCCTCCCATTATAAATTACGATGAGGGAACCTACTGTCAGTTCGAACTAGTTTCCCACTTTACTCTCTGTTCATTTTGGAGATATTGTGTGTTGAGTGGCGATACTGTACTCTGCGGTTGTTCTACAACAACGGCAAATAAAAAAGATAAAATATATTCTCCGAATAAATGATTATCGTACCCAATACCAAAGAATTTACAATCCCACTGCGCCACAACGGCCTCAATACATGAGAACAGAAAAAAAACCTATGAATTATATATTTTTTTTACAATGAAACGCCTGATCGATACTTCGAGCACGCTTCACCAGCAAACAAAATTGCCCTCAATATCTAATCAGGCGTGCACTACACGTTGTGACGTTGCTATTTATATTTAAAATATTATATTATAATCTATAAAACCTATATTTTTACGTCAGAGAAACTGCGATAAAAATCTATACTAATATTGCGTAATCTAGGCCTCTATGGCGCGACGGTACAGTATCTAAATGGAAGCGCGGCGGTTCTGGATTCAATTCTCGCTCGGGTAAATAATTTATTTTCTATTCCTCGCTCTCGGGGACAAAAAAACTGCTGTGCAGGAAAACACATGATGCTGCTGCTCAATACTAATACTGTCAGCTTTTTTGTTTATGCATGATAATATTAGGAACTATATAACTATATAATACTGGCTTAAATTGAAAAAACTTTGTTATATAAGATACTCCATTTATCGAGGAATTTTATAGGTATATTTTATATTATATAACGTTAACGTCGTGGCGCAGGCGGTAGGGGCACAAGCGTACGACTTAAAGCTCCACGGTTGTGGGTTCGATTTCCACTCGAGGGAATGATATATTTAATCATTTAATTTCCTTGCTCTGGTACCAAGGCAGAGAACGGCATTGAGTTCCGCCACTCAACACGTAACGCCTCGTAATGAAGTAGAGACTGGAAGTGTTAATGGAGAAGTATTGTAATATCTTATCACTAGATTCCCAGGTTCCCTCTACTAACCCTACTATGTGCGTGATAGAGAGTGAAGCTAAAAAAAGATATAACCTACAGTACTTGCTATCATATAGATGGCATGGGACTTAAACCAGTTGAAGCTAGAAAACACTAGTAAATAATATACACGTTTCTTGTTTACTTCTAGTAAATAATATGAATGTTTTCGAATTTCACTTTATTGTAAAATTATTTATAGATTTAGGATAGGATGAATTGAATAAATCAATTTATTATAATATATTGCATATTTTTTTTATCTTTGCTACTTTATTGAAGTATTTAGTAAGCAAATACTAGTAAACGATGTCTATATTCATTTTCTTTATTGAAATTAAAATTAACTAATAAGTCTGTTAGAATAGATACAAAAACAATTACGTTTTTTTACGCGCATCATTAAAGGTAATCAGCTTCACGCTGTATTCCGCACACAGCAGGGTAGGCAGAGGGAGCCTAGTGTTAAGACACTCCGTTCCCCACTTTCTGCCGAATTCTGGAGGCATTGCGTGTTGAGTGGCAGAACTCAACGCCGCGCTTAACCTCGACACCAGAGCGAAGAAATGGAAATATAAATTTAAGTAAATATTTCATCTCCTCGAGTGGGGATCGAACCCACAACCAGTCGGTTTTACAGTCACACTTCGTGCCGCTGCGCCACGACTGGCCTCAATTTTTTTTTTTTGATTAAAGGTAATGTTGAAGCCATAGCGGAACAGCTTCTGACTGTAAGCGCGATGTTTGTGTGTTCAATCCCAACTGGGGGTAATGAAATAATGTAATTTAACCACTCCGGCTAAACAAATCGCATCGGGAAAATTCCTCTACAATTAGACGATGAACGTGTAAAAAATACCAAAAAAAACCTTATATCGCGTACACTGTGGACATTATTGACAATAGAGCAAAGTGATATACTACCATTTTAAAGAAGACATCAATATCGACAAAAAAGTTTACGATACCATGTGTAACTGTTAGAGTTATGTCACAATAGCTAATTTTCAAAGGAAAATGTGCAAACTAACTAGAACAGAGCCGCCATCGTAGTACAAAGGGACATCTAAAAAATATATGTATTATTGTGAAAGAATTAAAAAGAGTGTGTAATTCCTCTATAGATATACTGTTTTATATTCTGTCATAATGAACAGCTTTAAACTTTGCATACAAAGGTATCCCGTAGTATATCTATTTTTTTTTCAATTATTATTATTATACCAGTGTACAGTATCGATACTAATGTGGTATCTATATATTTATATATATTTAAAATTTTTCGCCCTGTAGCGTTTTTCAGGTGAAAAACATTTTTTGATTTGAGGAAATATTTTATTAACTATAAAAATGTTGGTAGTTTTTGAAATTCTGATAGAATTAAACAACTTTCTTAAATGTTCTTTGCTTGCATGCGTTGTAGTAACTATTGGGAGCTATTAAACAAAAAATAATTTATTAATGTTTTTAAGTGTCCCTATATCCATTTCAGTCAAAATTACTAAATGTACAGACAAAATATTTTTACTGTTTTATTATATATAGAGATTAAACAAAAAATGGAAAATGTTTGCGAATATACGTAGCAATAATATGCTTCTTCTAAAATTATTTCAAGGTGAGAATAATAATAATGCTTATGAATATGTGCAAATTAACTAGTTATTAGCAAAAAATCTAATATTTTATATATGAATATATTACATATTTGTCCCTAAATCTTGCAATTTATACAAAAAATTTATTACCAGACCTGTCACATTTACATTAGGGTAAAACCGGGATAGATGGAATTGGGATAGAAAATTAAAATTCTCACATTTTCAAATACTTATTTACGAAAATAAAATCGTTGAAAAAAAACCCGAAAACCCTGGCTAAGCTTAACCAAAACAGGCTGGCCTCCTGCTTTGAGATGTTCTGCAGTTATTTCATCCTCCCCAGGAGCTTTGTTTAAGATATCCGAGAGCTATCCTAATCTCACTATTGTCGATGTCATAAAGCTCGTTTTATAGGTAGCGGCTGAGTCTGGCTCGTTGTTCATGCACGCTGTGGGAGTCTAAGGGTGGTAATTTTGAGGAGTCCTCATAAAAAAATCACGTTAATCACGTATAATCTAATAGAATTCGGTCTAATACCACCGCAATTAAATTATTTTTCGCTTTTCACGTTTTTTCCTTTCTTAGCTTTCATTCATTATTGAATAAATGAAATAAGAGAATTTAAGAAAATAAAGGGACCTTGTAATAAAGAAAACGACAACACAAAAATTAAAGTAAACATTATTGTAGTAAATAAGTATATTTAAAATAAACCACAAGTCTATTTAAAAATAAGTCAGAACCTTCCAAAAGACCATATAAAATTATTGATTTACATATTTCTTTATTTGTTTGTCTAAGCATGACAAACAATTGATTCTAATAGTTCAACCTAAGTTTCTTGCTTGCTGTCTTGGGATAAAACGATCCCCCTTAGTATCTCCACACAGGTGGGTAGCCATTAGGGTAGAATTCCAGGAATAACTAAATGGCAAAGCTCTGCAAAATCTGTAATTGCCAAGTCAAAAAAAAAGACAAATAATAATTCAACCTATAGGACGGACACTACTAGCTAAATTAATGGAAAGTGGGGCATCTATCCCTATTTTACCCTAATGTAATTTTGTGTTGTATAAATAGCAGTCATTACAATAGTACGGGAGGTGAAGAGGGGACTTCGGGATTTACTCGAGCGCGGCAGATTAATATACTGGGGGTTCCTCGTACTCGGTTACGTACTTTCACCAAATATGAGTCCCATATATACGACCGCCCGTCTAGGTTAAAGGATCAGATTAGTAAAAAAAAATTGATTATCTGAAATTCTCGAGCATCAGATTAAGATAGAGTAAATTAATTACATGCTAAATCGTGTATATTCCACTAGTCTGACAATTTGAGATTGACGTAAAGAAGGGAGAGGGCTACAAAGTTGTAAAAAAAACGTTATCTCAACATTCTCGAGCGTGGCTAATTTTTGTTTTATTATGAAGGGAATACTTCAAAGATAAGAAAAATATATAATCTGATGAATTCCACAAGCCGAAGTAATAAAAGTTGATCGATAAAATTTAATGCAGCTACGAGTCGGCTATATTCTATTCCTCTCTCACTCTTTCTTTATCTATTACTCTCTCACTCCGTCTCCATTTTGGTTACTGTTGCCACGTCAGCTGTGTTTGCAACGTATTTGCAGTGAGTGATATTAATGTAATATGTATATTTTGTGGTGAAGCTATTTAAAAAAAATCTAATTTACATTAGAAAAATTACAGAAATGTATCAATATTTTAGAATATCCGGTTCTCCGAAAGTCAACATACAACGAACAACATACGACAATCTAGTATTTTCATAGAATCAACATTAGATAAAGTATATCACGCACAGTGTTATAAATTATT
Organism: Heliconius hermathena; assembly: GCA_013403705.1. Lineage (NCBI taxonomy): Eukaryota > Metazoa > Arthropoda > Insecta > Lepidoptera > Nymphalidae > Heliconius > Heliconius hermathena. The sequence goes on from JAAIXJ010000227.1 coordinate 363,807, forward strand.
TACAGCAATAAACTTATTATTATAATACTTAAAAACATACACTTGAGCTTTTCAATTGATTGCATTCAATGAATTAAAAAAATTGAAGCCAGTCGTGGCGCAGGGGCACAGAGTGTGACTGTAAAAACCGACAGGTTGTGGTTCAATTCCCATTCGAGGAATGAAATATTTATTTAAATTTATATTTCCATTTCTTCACTCTGGTGTCGAGGCAAAATCGCGGCGTTAAGTGCTGCCACTCAACACTCAATGCCTTCAAAGTTTGGCAGAAAGTGGGGAACAGAGTGTCTTAACATTATGTTCCCTCTGCCTACCCTGCTGTGAACGTAAAACTGATTTGTTTGTTTTATTTATTTAAAAAAATATGAAAAATTGTCCGATTAAGCAAGTCCCTTCAGATAATCCTCAGATTATGAGATAGCACGTTTAGATCATGAAGATGAACCATATATATCTTAATCTGAGTATTTCAAAATGACGATTTTTTTGCATATTCCAACAATGGTTGCGAGCTTGCGTCACATCCAAACTGTCAGATTATTATATTATACTAGAGCTTTTTTTCAAATTTACTTAACATCCCTTTAGAAAATCTGACACGCTCGAAGGTTTTTTTTTCATTTTTAACTCTTACGTACGACTAGCTCCATCACGGAAACAGTCAGATTAATATATTGTTAGCGTGCTCGTGTAAAAGAGGGTAGATTTAGGTGGAAAATAACTATAAAAGCAGTGGCATTGTGTCAATCGGGGGCACTTGCTTGTAGGCAACGGCCCTTATTGGAAGGAAACTAGTGTGAAGTATTGTTATTAGGTGATACATATCACTTATTGCAATTACATAGTATCTCTTTCAAAATAGTTTAGAATCATATAGACTATATGTGTTTTTAACGTGTTTTTTTTAAAAACGTTACCCGCTTCCGATTTCTAACATCAGAAGTGGGATACGCATGAAGTTTTCATATCTTTATGTGTATCTTCGCCCAATTCGTAATTTGGATTGAAATTTTGGTATTCTAAAAATTAAAAGCTATTTCTTATTATAAAATCTTTTCTGTTTTAAATTATTATCGAAAAATAGAAGGACTACTTTACTAATAATTTTATTGTTTTAGTAATTTTATTGTGGTTTCATAAAGACTCGAAAAATGGATCAAATCAAGGACGAATAATAAGCAAGTGTCAGGTTAGACCGAGCGAAAATACAGGTTTGTGCATGATGCTTTGAGAGTAAGTTAACCACACTTTACAATTTTTATAATTTTGACTCCTTATTGAATTTGAATTTTCAATGTGTAAATTTAAGTTATTGTGTGCATGTATGTGGGTACCTAGAAAAGACTCGTGTTAGACTCGTTAACTAACGGGCGTCGGGGTGACTTGGTTACACCACCGTATTTATAAATTTACGTCATGTAGCTCACGGTACGGGGTGATTAGGAAAAGATCAGTGTTAGTCTCTAAACGTTGAGCGTCAGAGTGACCTGAAAAAGACCTGTATAAATCCGTGTTTAAGATGGGACTGAGAAAAGACTCTTGTCAGACTCAATATGAGCGTAGGGGTGACTCGGAAAAGACTTGTTTAAGCCCTATCACGATAGGTACGAGGTGACCGAGAAAAGACTCTTGTCAGACTCAATATGAGCGTGGAGGTGACTCGGAAAAAAACTTGTTTAAGCCCTATCATGATAGGTACGAGGTGACCGAGAAAAGACTCTTGTTAGACTCTGTTTGAGCGTAGGGGTGACTTAGACTCCTATCATTTAAATGTTAAAACAATCCATGCAAATTGTATACATGAACTTAATAAAAATAAAAATTATTTCCACAATTGGAGGTTGTGACCAGTGTAAATCAGAGGTTATGCCGCTCCCCGCGGCAGGTTTGAGCAGGCGCGAAGACGCTTGCCCGTCAGGAGAGGCCGTGTTAGCGTGCTCGTGTAAAAGAGGGTAGATTTAGGTGGAAAATAACTAAAAAAGCAGTGGCATTGTATCAATCGGGGGCACTTGCTTGTAGGTAACGGCCCTTATTGGAAGGAAACTAGTGTGAAGTATTGTTATTAGGTGATACATATCACTTATTGCAATTACATAGTATTTCTTTCAAAATAGTTTAGAATCATATAGACGATGTGTGTTTTAACATGTTTTTTTAAAAACGTTACCCACTTCCGATTTCTAACAATATTTACATTTTTAAGAATACGTAGGAAATTAATGACATCAATATCTGACGCGCTCGAATATGTCCATGCAACAGTTTTTTTTTTATATTTTTGAAAATCTATAGCCGTTCACTCCACCGATCAAAAGATATGTATTGTATGACATTTTTTTCTTGTTATCATCTAAGCTTCGCAACCCAATAGGTCTCTATGACGCTCGAGCAAAACCCGAGTTAGCATCTTCGCCTCCCGTACTACAAAATACGTACCGTACTGTACGTACCGTACTAGAATTATTACACTATCTATTATTCAGAAACGATTCTTCCTATATCTACCAAAAAAAAGAGGCCAGTCGTGGAGCAGGGGCACAAGCGTTTGTCTAATATGATTAATGATTATTATTTAATAATATTTTTCTCTATCTAATTTTGACTTAATTTAATAATATTATTGCATTTTATTAAGATAAAATTTTATATGTTTTAACGTTGTCTCTATTGTACCAAACGAGTGGTCACTCGACACTTTCTGATTTAAATGGCAACCTACCAAGGAGTTGAATTTAGTAAATCACAACAGCTCAAAAAAGCCACACACGTTAAAAAATATGTTATTTTATTTGTTGTTAATATTTTCGATCATTATTATAGTTTATCTGTTTAATCGTATTTTGACAAAGAATTACAATTATTGGGCCGCAAGAAATGTTCCACATCTGAAACCTATTCCGCTTTTCGGCAATTATATAGATTCCATTCTTTTGAAAAAGCACAGATTTTATGTGGCACAGGAGATATGTGAGAAATTCCCTAATGAGCCCTACGTGGGATCTTATTATGGGACGGAACCAGCCCTTCTTGTTCAAGATATCGATATAATAAAATTGATAATGGCGAAAGACTTCTACAATTTTAACGGTAGAGAGAACACGAGGTACGCTAAGGAGGAAATTATTACAAAGAACTTATTTTTCAACGGCGGAGATGAATGGAAAGTGATGCGCCAGAATTCAACACCTCTGTTCACAACATCCAAAATGAAAAAAATGTTTCCGCTTATTTTAAATTGTACGGATAATTTCAAGACCATGATCGAGATGGATCGTGCTGTGAATTTAGATGCAAAATCTTTTCTAGCGAAATACACAATGGATTGCATCTCAAATTGTGCATTCGGTTTTAATTCTAATACAATGACATCACGCGACTCTTCAAACTTTTTTGTGCTGATGGCGGAAAAAATATTCAGTAACTCTATAAGTAAAGGTCTAAGAAATATAATTCAGTCAATGTGGCCTAACATATTCTATGGTCTCAAGTTTAAATTGTTCCATGAATGTATAACTGTATTCTTTGACGAGCTGCTAACAGGTGTTTTTAATAACAGAATCAATTCTAAAACATCGAGAAATGATTTCATTGATCTTGTATTGAAATGGAAAAAAGACAATTTTATTTACGGCGATAAGATATCTAACATGAGGACTGGCGAAAGTGAAATATTTAGCATGGAAGTGACCAATGAGCTTTTAGTGTCGCAATGTATACTAATGTTTGGAGCTGGTTTTGAAACGACTGCCACCACGATGAGCTTCCTTTTGTATGAACTAGCCAAAAGTCCAAGCGACCAGAAAAAGGTGATTGAAGAAGTCGACGCTTACTTTGAAAAACATAATGGGATCATAGAATACGAGTGTGCAACGGAAATGCCATATCTGGAGGCTTGTATAGAGGAGACGTTGCGCATCTATCCAGTGCTGGGTGTCTTGACCAGAGAAGTAATGGACGACTACACTCTACCTACTGGCCTGGAATTAAAGAAAAATGATCGAATACATATACCTGTTTACCATCTTCACCACGACCCTAAATACTTTACAAGACCAGAAGAATTTATTCCGGAGCGGTTCCTTAGGAAAGAGAGAAAAAACATCACGCCGTACACTTATATGCCGTTTGGTGAAGGCCCCAGGATCTGCATTGGTATGACATTTGTACATTTTTGATATTTAACTAAATCAGAAATATTTAATTTATTATGATTTATTTTCATTTCAGGGGCACAAAGTGAGACTATAAAATCGACTGGTTGTGGGTTCGATCCCCACTTGAGGGAATGAAATATTCATTTACATTTATATTTTCATTTCTTAGCTCTGGTGTCGGGGCAAAGCGCGGCGTTGAGTTTTGCCACGGAAAGTGGGAAACGCAGTGTCTTAAAGCTAGGTTCCCTCTGCCTACCCTGCTGTGTGCGGGATACAGCGTGAAGCTGTTTTTTTTTTCAAAAAAAATATTTTTTGCTTAATTTATTATCATTATATTAAAGCGTGAAGGGAACACTTTAGACCGCTAGTTCCCAACCAGTGGTCCGCAGAAGCCTAAATATGGTCCGCAAAGGATATTAATTTTAGGTGATGGTGAGGTGTTGGTCATCGCACAGTGAATGAGAAAAATATGCTGCATGAGTATTAGTAGAGTATACTCCGGTCTCAAATATAAATTATTTCGACGTACAAATTTATTAAAATACTTTAAAATAATTACACATTAATTCATTGTATTATGAAATAAGTCTGCCAGTTCTCGTAAGGAAGTCATGAATCAACGTTACATGCAAAACATACGTTGCGACACGTATGTTTGAAATTTGAAGTACCTATTGGATTTGACTAGTTGTCAACCATCCTATTGAACATTTATCGTATGTAGGATATATGCAATCAATTACCTACGGTTCGCGCTGTCATTTGTTATAAATGAGTGTCAGTATAGTATTTACTTTTACTGAACTTCGTGAGGACGTGAATCGTATATTACTGACGATTTCATCAATTCAATTATATTGCTTGAATTTGTCCGTAAATAATAAAAATAAATAAATAGGTAAGTGATTTTTTTGTACTGATAAATCTTTCGTTTGTCATTAAATGAAAATTTTAATTGCATCTATTTACCTCAGCATCACCTCCACACATAACCCCGTGTAAGACCAGAGGAGCTACAGGTGCCTGCCTTTGAGGTGGAGATAGGCACGGTTTTGGTACCCAAGTCGTATCGATCTGGAAATACTGCCACAGACAGGCCATTCGGCGCGTGGAAGGAAGTTCCTACGAAATCGCACAGTAGCGGAGTAACACGTATCCAGTTGGTGAGGATGGTATTTGAGTTTATGACATACTATGCAATTAGAAAATTAAGCGGCAGGTGACAGAATAAATATTTTAATGAAACACTGCCCATGATAAATGCAGTAGAGAACGCACAGCGAGGAGACGTCTCTACGCAAAGCCAAAGCTATCGAGCTTTTCACAGATCATTGGGTCCCCAACGATTCGAACGACTCTACATTATATTCGATCAAATGGTTCTAGTTGATACTGGGGTGCAACACCCTAGACATGAGAACCATACTCCATATGAGCTGGCGACGTGATTCTCCCACATGTACTTTATTCGCCTCTAAGACACCATCAGTACCACTCTAAGTTACAGAGCAAAATAAAGTACAATCTTAAAATAAATCCAGAGCTTCCAAAGGCGGTCTTATTGCTGATAGCAATCTCTTACAGACAACCATGCAAATTTAAATGTTTAAAAAAAAGTTAAAAATTAAATATTATAATTACCTAATAAATTATAATACATACACTACACTTTTTTTTTAATTTAATTAATTTCATCATCATCATCATCATTTATCTATACTAATATAATAAAGTGGAAGAGTTTGTTTGTTTAAACGCTGATCTCTGGATCTACTGGTCCGATTTACTTATTTTTGGTTTTGTTTGAAAGCTACGTTTTTCAGAAGTGCTATAGGCTATGTCATATTATGGTGTACGTATTAGTTAACCTTAAATAACGAAATAACTATAATAATGAACGCCATCGAATTGCTTTAAGCGCGTGCGTTGCAAATATAGTAAAATATATGTTATTGACATAATTGTATGGAAGAAATGTTCTATTTTATTAGTTCTAAAAAAAAGACCGTGATACGGTATATCTATCTCTTATAAATAAGTCACAATAAGATATTTTGTGATAAAAATAATTGAAAATTGCAAGGTGACATTTCAACGTTTTTTATTTGATAAAGATATTGAAACATACGAGCNGGGGAAGGAAGAGGGTACTCTGTCCTTGAAAAAAATTGCAAGCAATATGTGGCTGCTTGTGAGGATGCTGACATCGGTAAAGTGCGGTCGTCGAACAGATTGGTCTTCAACAGTTTTACGTTATATCGACTATATCAATGTTCCCCCTCTGCCTCTACGTACAGGTAGTTGTAACATTGTGAGATAGCGTCCGAATGTAAACACGGTGGTTGTAGGTTTGACCTCCACTTAGATGAATGAATTAAGGAAATGGAGGAATGAGAAAATCGGATAATATCGCATATGGGCGGAGGCTAAATGAGACTTGTTTTTGAATTTGCTTGGCAGAGCTGATATTCTGAGCTTAGTGCGAAGTAGCGATAAGTATACAGAACTCTTTTAAGAAAAAGATAAACAACATATTAAAAAAAAGGAATGTGTGCACTAAGCTTTTCAAGTCAAGACACTCCGTTCTCAATGTTTCGTCCAATTATCAATACATGATTACTCAACGCTGCGCTTTGTCTCAACTTAACACTAGATTCCCTTTACGTACTCTATTGTGTGCGGGATACTACGTGACGCTAAAAAATATATTTTTTTGGTTTCAGGCGTACGCTTTGCGAGAATGGTTATGTTCCCAGGCTTCCTCAAGCTATTCAAGGACTACAGGGTCGAACTTGCTGACAATATGCCGTCTAAGATCACCTTATCTCCGTATACGATCAACACTGTGCCTGCAGAATCTATTTTCTTAAATCTCATCCCTCGAAAATCTTGATTAATAAAAATGTGATTTCAATTTTTTTTTTTAGTTGGTTTTATTAATTTACTACATTATTTTAAAGCAATATATAATATACTTTTAGAAAACATATAAAATTTTTAAATGTAGCGGGATTTGAACCCGCGCCTCTTGGTAACCATCCAAGCGCATTCCCTGTATGCTATGCGATATTTCGACGTCGCCCAAGGAGAACATATATATATATATATATATATATATATATATATATATATATATATATATATATATATATATATATAAAAATGCGTATTTCAAATAAAATGCGTTCATATAGTAAAAAAAATATTAAAATTTGTGCATTAATGCACATTATTAAAGCCTTGAAGGTAAAACTTAGTTACATACAAGTCGTGTCAATTTTTTTCAAAAACATTTTTATTTGTCAGAAAAAAGTTATTTATTTTCTGTAACAATTTCTTATGAATTCACTGTTTATTTAATTCTTTTATCTATATTATTATGTTTCATACACTGACGACTGCTGTGTATACTTCTCATTATGTTTACGGATATGGAATTTTTGGGATTTTAGGTACGATTACAGCTTTAATGTCAACTTTAATTGTTTGTATCCCATATATAATAGAGCAGGCAGAGGGATAGTGTTTAGTCACTCCGTTCCTACTCTTAGGCCAATTTTCGAGACATTGCGAGTTCTATGGTAGAATTCAACGCCGCGCTTTATTTTATAATCATAACGAGGTTAATGAAAATAATTCATTCCCCCGAGTGGAAATGGAAACCACAAAGTCAAAAGTCCCAAAGCGTTTTTATTTAGCCTCGCGCCGTATCCCGTACATAGCAGGGTGAACAGATGGAACCAAGGTAGTGGTGTTAAGATACTCCGTTCCACACTTTCCTCCGAATTCTGAAGACATTGCGTGCTTAGTGGCGGAACTCGACGCCGCGCCTTGTCTCATCACTAGAGCATTCTTGCTCTGGTAAAATAATAATATAAAATAATATATTAAGTATATATAAATTATATATTTCAATTCCTCGAGTGGGAATCGTACCAACAACCTGTCACATTTACAGGCAACAACCATGCGGTTGTGTCCCTGCGCCGTCCATCCAGCGCAGACACTAGTTCCCCTGTCTCGCTTCCAGTGGCGGTCAAGGAGGAGCACCGCGAGATTTTAGTGAGTATCCGAACGGCCTACATCGGGGGTCCGCGAGTGCCACATAACTCCCCGGGCCAGTATTCGGAACAGGAGTTCCTCACGTTAAAAAAAACTGACAAGCTCGTGATCGCCAACCGAGGGTTCTGTACAAAAATTGAAAGTCTCAAGTTTTTTCTGAACTTCAGGCTTAGCTTAGCCAGACCCCTTTCATCTGATACCTCACTTGAATCAGACGCTTTAATGCCAATCTTTACGGAGGGTTTTAAGGCTATTATTTTTTAGGATTAAACCACAATTGTATAGACTTTTTCCTGAACTAGTACTACTTGTAGATGCTAGCTGTCAAATTTCATAATTCTAGATCAACCAGAAGTACTTGAGGCCGGTCGTGGCGCAGCGGCACGAGGTGTGACTGCAAAACCGACTGGTTGTGGGTTCGATCCCCACTCGAGGAGATGAAATATTTACTTAAATTTATATTTCCATTTCTTCGCTCTGGTGTCGAGGTTAAGCGCGGCGTTGAGTTCTGCCACTCAACACGCAATGCCTCCAGAATTCGGCAGAAAGTGGGGAACGGAGTGTCTTAACACTAGGTTCCCTCTGCCTACCCTGCTGTGTGCGGGATACAGCGTGAAGCTAATTTAATTTTAATTTAATTTTTTACTCTATGAATTTTGATTTCCTTTATATTGTTGTTTAAATATAGATATATGTTTTTATCAGGAAATCATGGGGCGGTTGATCTGAGTATATGGTTTAAATTTCAACTCGATATCTTCATTCCGATAAAGGGTCTTTCCTGAGCAAAGAGGCGTTCCTGAGGTAAAGAGTTGAAATATGGTCCATCAAGCTCAATTGACAATCTGGTAGAGGAGAAAAATTGTTATAGATACTTAATCAATATAAATAATCCATGACAGTACTACGAAAATAAAATATTTGTTCATTTTAATTCAGTCTTAGTATTTTTACGCACTTACTGGTGTATATTGGTGAGGCCAGTCGTGGCGCAGCAGCACGAGGTGTAACTGTAAAACCGACTGGTACTGGGTTCGATCCCCACTCGAGGAGATGAAATATTTACTTAAATTTATATTTCCATTTCTTCGCTCTGGTGTCGAGGTTAAACGCGGCGTTAGGTTCTGCTACTCAACACGCAATGCCTCCAGAATTCGGCAGAAAGTGAGGAACGGAGTGTCTTAATACTAGGTTCCCTCTGCCTGCTCTGCTGTGTGCGGGATACAGCGTGAAGCTAACTTTTTATTTTTTTTTATTGGTGTATATAATTAGAGTATAAATAAAGAAAAGAGAAAAAGAAAAGGTGCCAGATTGAACAAAGCAAAATATGAAATAAATAATTATTTATTCTCCCGAGTGGGGATCGAAATCATAACCGTCGCGTTACAGTCACACCCTTGTGCCCCTGCGCCACGACGGCCACATTAAAAATATATTTTTATTCACCATTTCAAAAAAGATATCTAATATAGATAATATAATAATTTATACCTAATTGCAGTACAAGTTCAAGAACAATGCGTTATCGCATAACTCATTCTTATGACCATAATTTAAAAAGATATTGGGATAGGAAAATTTTGCGTAAAATGTTCATACTTTTAACATTTTTAAGGTGTTATTTCCAGGAGGCGCGGGTTCGAGTCCCGCCGCGTTCAAATTTTTATACGTTTTCTAAATTAGTAAAATATTCATATGCTAGTATGAACGCGCTAATCTTTAGAACTTGGCAGTACATCTAACATGTATATAGTGGGATTTAAAAATTCCAACTTTATATAATTTACCATATTCATTAGGTATAGGCTATTGAATATGCTACTCAGTAACATAATATCTCAATTTTACTCGACTTTATGAGTAAAGGTAATTTTTTTATTTTTCAATTTTAAGTGTTTTGTTTGTGAAGTACTAAAAATTCTGTCTAGTCTTAACTCTTAACGCCTATTCTATTTAAGAACGCAACGAACGAAAAACCTTAAGATAGCATGATATTTTTCCCGACTGCTAAGGAAGGGTTATGTTTTTCGCGGGTATTTTGTATGTATGTATGTAATATTCTTTATTACTTCATACCTCCAGAACCGCTGAACGGATTTACATAATTGAGGTATCGTTAGATTCGTCTTAGCAGCCCAAATGTTCTTAGATAGGTGACGTTAAAAAAATAATCATAGCGGCTGTGGGTTGCCATTGAAATAATGAGAAGAAGAAAAAAATATTTGTAAAAACAAAAACCTCGACTGCAGAAAACTAAAAAGAAAATAAACAAGCCCAATAGTTTATTAGAATTAACAGTCGGGACCTATAAGTAATTCTTCAATCAATAAAATCTTCACCAGGAACCCGCATAATTTAAAGAGGTCCCGACTGTTAATCCTAATAAACTATTGGGCTTGTTTATTTTCTTTTTAGTTTTCTGCAGTCGGGGTTTTTGTTTTTACAAATATTTTTTTTTTTTAACTTTTTTGTTAGGATTCATTACGGTAATGATAATCATGATATACCTTTTTGAAATCCTCGTATTGAGTTCTTGAATTTGATACCCATATTGTGGTATTCGAATTGAAAAATTTTTTCTTCACTAAGTCTAATGGCGTCCCACAGCCGCCATGATTTTTTTTTAACGTCACCTATCTAAGAACACTTGGGCTGCTAATACTAATCTAACGATACCTCTATAACGTAAATTTGTTCAGCGGTTCTGGAGATATGAGGTAATAAAGAATATTACATACATACAAGATACGCACGAAAAACATAACCCTTCCTTGGCAGTCGGGAAAAAAAATGGTTTCGAATACCATAATATGAGAATCAAATTCAAGAACTTAATACGAGGATTTTAAAAAGGTATATCATGATTAGAAATTAGAGTAGAAATTTTGCATGTACGTAGATTAGGGAGTGTAGGAGAGTACTAAAAAAGTTCTTAAAAGAGAGTAAAAGAAACTTTCCTGAAATTCTTGTAAAGACATGGGATTTTCCAGTTCATATTTAAAATTCTACGCAAACATAGTCATGGGTAACGACTAGTATTAGCATAATGTGATAACATATAATATTTACTTTTTATCATAAAAAAAAAATAAAAAAAATACAAATATCCTTCAATAAACAGCGCATATAATATTCTCTCTAGTGCATTAAAATTTTAAAACTCCAAACCGGTCAGATCCACTTTAAGTTTAACAGCACAAGCATATATACGTATACGTATCTATAACTTACTTTAACATGGTATTATCTATAATTTTGATCACAATATTAACAATAATATGTATATTGCGCTACATATTAGTGAGAAAATACGATTATTGGAAAAAAAGGAACGTACCACATCCAAAACCAGAAGCACTGTTTGGGAATTACAAGGACTATATATTGTTGAAAAAACATAGAATAATAGTGACACATGAGATATGTCAGAAATATTGTAACGAGCCGTACATTGGAACGTATTATAGTACGGAACCCGCTCTGCTTGTTGTCGATCCTGAAATTTTGAAACTAATTTTGGTCAAGGACTTCCATTTCTTTCATGGCAGGGAGGTCACAAGCTATAAAAAAGAAGAAGCTATCACAAGAAATCTATTTTTTAATCGAGGCGATGAGTGGAAGGTACTACGCCACAATCTAACACCACTGTTCACTACTTCCAAAATGAAAAACATGTTTCCGCTTATAATTAGCTGTGCTGATAATTTAAAGCGCATGATAGAAATAGAAAGAGTAAATTTTGAATATTTCGACACCAGATCCTTGATGTCCAGATACGCCATGGACTGTGTCATTACCTGCGCTTTTGGTTTTAATTCTAATACAATGATCACTAATAATCCTGCAAACCCTTTTGTCTTAATGGGAAAGAAGATATTCGAAATCTCAATAACAAACGCTATAAAATCAATTTTCCGCCCCATATGGCCGAAATTATTCTATCGTCTAAAATTATCTATGTTTGAGGCAAATGTAATAATTTTTTTTAACAATTTACTAACAGGTGTGTTTCAAAGTCGACTTTCTTCTGAATCATTTAGAAACGACTTTGTAGATCTTATTTTGAATTGGAAAAAAGAAAAGTACATTTCAGGTGAAAGTTTACCTAACACACGAACTGGTGAAAGAAATACCGTAAATATAGAAGTAACTGATGAACTCTTGGTTTCTCAATGCGTTCTGATGTTTGGTGCTGGATTTGAAACAACGGCAAATACAATGACGTTCCTACTTTACGAAATAGCAAAACATGAAGCTGTTCAGGCGAAATTACTAGAAGAAGTCGATGCTTATTTTGAAAAGCATAACGGTGTTATAGAATACGGGTGTCTTACCGAAATGCCATTTCTTACATCGTGTTTAGAAGAAACATTACGGCTCTATCCAGCTCTAGGTGTCTTGACGCGGGAAGTAATGGACGACTATACATTACCAACAGGACTTACATTGAGGAAAGCAGACCGTGTCCACGTACCAGTGTACCATATCCACCGGAACCCTGCCAACTTTTCAAATCCAGACGACTTTCAGCCAAATCGTTTTATGAGGGAAGAAAGGAAAAAAATTAAGCCATTTACTTATCTACCTTTTGGTGAAGGTCCTCGATCTTGTATGGGTAAATAACGATTTTTTTTAATTAAAAAAATATTATTTTTTTTTAATTTTGAAAAATTTTTGAATAATTTGCCAAGATACGAGTCCTGAAGAAATATTTGCGTTTAATAGGAACATGCAACCCTTTCGATATTTCAGAGTTAAGTTATCATTGACACGTTATCAATTACCGAACCTTTATTAAATTTTTTGTAAAATAATAAATAAAATAACTCAGCTTCACACTGTTACGCACACAGCAGGATAGGTAGAGGGAACCTAGTATTAAGATAGTCTGTTCCCCATTCTAAACCGAAATTTAGAGACATTACGTGTTGATTGGCGAAACTCAACGCCGCGCATCAATTTGAACAATTATTGCAAAACAATAATTCTTCAAATTGATTGTCTTTTTTAGTTTTCACACTTTACATATTTTGCAGTTAGTTAAATTAAGTTGAATATCGCCACTAATCACAAGATGTCTCGAAAATCAGTCTAAAATTGAAAATAAAAGACCATCGATGGAATATATTAATACATGCATATTTTCTCCGACCGTCCAATGTTTCGAAATAAAGTCAATACCTTAAATGCGATGACAGTGAGTTTGATTCTCAATTGAGAAAATTATAACATTGAAGTTATTTTCATTTTCTCATTCTAATAATCAAAATAAAGTGAAGAACGGAGGTTTTCAAAATTATATTATCTTTGTCTGAAGCAGGAAGCTTCCTTTGTATATTAATGTTATATGCGAGATAGGGTGTAAAGCTAAAAGTAAAGTACATTTAATTTATATTTTCAGGGGTTCGCTTCTCAAAAATGGTTATAATCACTGGATTTCTTCAACTGCTTAAGAACTATAAAGTGGAACTTGCAGACCATACGCCATTAACTATTAACTTTCAGCCAAAAGCAATTATTTCACAGCCAAAAGAAGTTATTCATCTTAAGCTTATATGCCGTGAGCTTAAATAGAAATAAAAACTGTCAACCGTCAACCTTAATGCGCGAGTCGGATTCGCTCACCAAGGGTTCGGTTGAATTTCAAAATTGTAGGTGAATAGGAACTAAGTATAACTTATTAAAGTTTACAAACTTAAAGTTGCGGACGTGTACACTTATCTTGTATGAAATGAACTAAAATTAAAGATTAGATTTTTGTATTAGTTTTTATCTGTAATATTAAAATACATTTTTTTTATTTTTATTCCTTTATTTGGCTTCTGCCATACGAGAACGCCAAATATCTTTCTATCTGGTTTTGTTTTGTTTAATCAAAACCTATTACTTGATTTTGCGGGCGTATGCACTCCTTGTGACTCACGCTGTATTATACTGTCCCGCAGACTGCAGGGTAGGCAGAGGTAACCTAGTGTTAAGACACTCCGTTCCCCATTTTCTACCGAATTATGGAGGCATTGCGTGTTGAGTGGCAGAACTCAACGCCGCGCTTGTCCTCGACACCAGAGCGAAGACATGGAAATATAAATTTAAGTAAATATTTCATCTCCTCGAGTGGGGACGGAAACCACAACCAGTCGACTGGCTTCAAAAAACACTCCTTGTGTATGAAATGAATTACAAATATAAGTTTCTAGCTATAATTTTACACAATTCGTATCTTTTCCTTAATTTGTACCTATTGTAAGTACTCATTTGGTGCCAAATTTCTTAACTTTAGGTTCACGGAATGTATTCTATAGGCTTTGATCACAGTAGATTACGATATGCAGTAAAAATGCATAAATGCTTATGCCTTCTGATTGTGTTGACTTAGAACCTTAGTCTTTTTTTTAATATAAATTTAACTTGATACCGCGATCACGAAATAAATGGACAATAGACGGTCAAACGGACGGAATCTGTAATATCAACTACAACACAGTGATTTTTCATATACGAAACCCTAAAAATAGTAAAAAATGTTATTTTATTAAATTATTTCACATCGTTTTTTTTTATTTGGCCAATTTATCATAAATATATAATTATTATAAAATATCTTTAATTTTTATATATTTAGTATATTATAATTACATATTATTTATAAATAAATAAATAAAATAAATCACCTTCACGCTGTATCCCGCACACAGCAGGGTAGGCAGAGGGAACCTAGTGTTAAGACACTCCGTTCCCCACTTTCTGCCGAAATCTGGAGGCATTGCGTGTTGAGTGGCAAAACTTAACGACGCGCTTGTCCTTGACACCAGAGCGAAGAAATGGAAATATAAATTTAAGTAAATATGTCTCCTCGATCGGGGATCGAACCCACAACCAGTCGGTTTTACAGTCACACCTCGTGCCGCTGCTCCACGACTGGCCTCAATAAATATTATTATAAAATAAATATTATTTATTATTTTCCAAACTACGACTCGAAAAAATATTTAGAGCTAACAATTTTAATAAGTTTAGGTACGTGTAAAACTGATATAAAAAAAGTGAGTGCAACTATTCGAATAGTAAAAACAAAAGAGATCGTAAAAAAATATAATATTACTATTAAAAAAAAGAAACAGATAAAACAAAACAAAAGAAAGAAAGGAACAAAACTTTACAAGGAAAATTATCAAAATATATCAATATGGCTCACTGAACCTCGAACTCTATAATTTTACTACTAATCCCTGAAATGCCTATACATTTTGGGGTTTCTTCCTGCTTCAGACACCTTCAGACTACACGGTCAAACCATCTCGATGGCACCACATTATTAAATTGTTACGTTCTATAAATGTAATCACGTAATGCCATTATGATACAAGGATTAGAAGTAAATAAGTGAATCGAAGCTTCTGAAATATACTTCTTCAAGGATAGTCGTGGCACAGGGGCACAAGGGTGTCACTGTAAAGCGAGGGTTGTGCCCTCGATCCCGACTTAAGGGAATGAATTATTATCTCTTAATGTTTTCATTTCTTTGCTCTGGCATCAAGGCAAAAAGGCAGGCGGTGAGTTCTGCCACTCAGCACGCAATGCCTCGGAAAATTCGGCAGAAAGTGGGAAACGGGAGTGTCTTAATAGGAAAGGAGTGTCTTAACACTAGGTTCCCAGGTTTCTTCTGCCTTGCTATAAAAAATCTTTTTAAATGGTCGACGTAACAAAAACGTGTTAAAAACTATATACTGCCCACATGCTCAATAAGACAAGCATGATATATGATTATAACTTCGAATAAGCTTTATATACTTTTAACGATTTTATATTAATGTATTAAGATAACATATTGTAATAGTAATAAATAACATGTACAACAAAAAAAAATGTATTTGTCGGTCACGCTGTATCCCACAAGTAGCAGGGTAAGCAGAGGGAACCTAGTGTTAAGACACTCCGTGACATCCACTTTCCGCCGAATTTTCGACGCGTTGCGTGTTGGAGTGACAGAACTCAACGCTAATCTTTACCTTGTTACCAGAGCGAACAAGTTTAAATATTAATAAATAATATTACATTCCCCTATGTAGGAACCGAATCCACAAACGCCACGAAGTCAAACTGCGCCACGACGCGCGACGGCCTCGATCTTTCGGCAATATATCAAATTCAAATATCATTTATCCTCTACACATGGACCATCCAATGCAATTTTTTTTATTTAATTCGAACCAAGAGTTCCTGAGATTTGGTACTTATAATTTTTGTCTTTATAAATATATAGGTTTTATCTAAGCAACGAGTGTAATGGACAGACAGACACCAGTACACTGCCCCTATATTGATATGTGCTTCATCATTGCAATTTTAATCTATCTTGTACCCCTCATCTGGACCTCGAATAGTACGCATGCGCTGAAACACCCTCTCCACTTACAAATGTACTGTGACCATAATTTTAGTGAATAGATTTTATATGACCAGTCGTAGCGCAGTGGCACAAGCGTGTGACTGTAAATGCGACAGGTTGTGGGTTCTTTTTCCGCTTGAGGAAATATAACATTAATTTTTCTTACTCTGGTAAAGACGCAAAGCGTGGCGTTGAGTTTCGCCACTCAACAATCCTCCAGAATTCGTGGGTAAGTGGGAAGTGTCTTAATGGAAACGGAGTCTTAATAATAGGTTTTCAAGTTTCCGCTGCCCAACCTGCTATGTGCGGAATACAGCGTGAAGCTAAAAGAAACATATATTATATTTACATTGTACTGTAAGTTCTGTCTGTTTTTTAGAGATTGTGTTTTAGATAACGGAACTTAACGCAGCAAATTAAAAGTTAGTAATTTAGTAGTGAATACTATGAATGAAAAAAATAATAGGCAAATAACAGCAGAAAACCTAAAAATAAAAAAATATCACTGATATTTTTATATTACTCTACAAACGAAAAACACTATACTCCCATTAAAGTAAAAAATTAAAAATTGGTCTGTAGAATTTAGAATGAAAAATACACAGGTTAGGCCGTCGTGACCTGGGTCACGTCACGTCACGTCAGCACAAGGGTGCGACTGTAAACACGACAGTTATGGGTTCGATTTATATTCGGCAAAATTAAAAATTTAATATTTTAAATATCTTCGCTCTGATAACGAGACAAAGCGCGGCATTGAGTTCCGCCACTCAACACATTGTGCTAGAAATTAGGGAAAAGTAAGGAGCGTAAGTATATTAACAATAAGTTTCCAGGTTCCAGGCTTTCTGCTTACGCTGATTTGTGCGGTATACAGGGTGAAGCTAAAAAACAAAGAAAATACCATATACAACACGTCAGGACAGGAAGCATTCTCTCGCCAAACTACAGTTCTTTATAATAATATATTCTTTATTCAAGTCAGCTTATGTAAGATACTTTTAAATCGTGTTACATTCGAAACTTTTGTTTTGTATATTTCATTTTTTTTTCATCTTCACGCTGTATCCCGCCTACAGCAGGATAGGCAGAGGGAACCTAGTGTTAAGACACTCCGTTCCCCACTTTCCGCTAATTTCTGGAGGCATTGCGTGTTGAATGACGGAACTCAACGCCGCGTTTTCCTCACGACACCAGAGCGAAGAAATGAAAATATAAATGTAAATAAATATTTCATCTCTCCGAGTAGGGATCGAACCCACAACCAGTCGATTTACAGGTACACTTTGTGCCCCTGCGCCACGACTGGCCTCACATATATTTCTTTAATAATATAAATAAAACTATTACTATCCCATGTCTCTACAGTATAATGGTCACACCACTATTCATGATTTCGCATCCAGCCCAGTATTTTCATAGTTCTACGAGAGTTACACGTGTTTGAGGAATACATATATTTTTTTATTTATAAATATTTATTGTGCATTATATAACAATAATTATATTATATTAATTATATTATTATCTTAATAATATTAAACATATCTCTTAGCAAAGTCATATCAAAAAGAAATCGTTGAGAAGCGAGTGTTAGAAATGAAATAGAGAAAGAAAACGATAAGTGTTCAGTGATTAGTGTTTTACCAAATGGATTTCCACCTCTGTGTCAGTAAGTACAATTAATAGTAGTAGGTTCGATATATGCCCTATACAAATTTATGATTATACCTCTGTAGTAATTAGCAGTATTTGACGTTTATTTGATACATTTAGGAGTACCTGTGATTTTTTTTTAGCTACATGATTTATCCCGCATATATCGCTGTAGTGGCGCAATGATATAAGCAAGCGACTGTAAAGGTGAATTGGGACAGATTGTGGGTTCGATTATCTCTCTTTGAAATGAAATACTTTATATCAAGTGAGGAACGGAAGTGTCTAGATGGGTTCATGTTATATTTGCTTACTCCGTCAGGCATTTTAATAATTTACAATGAAAAAGTTATTATTTACTGTAGAGGCGCAGCGGCACGAGGTGTGACTGTAAAATCGACTGGTTGTGGGTTCGATCCCCACTCGAGGAGATGAAATATTTACTTAAATTTATATTTCCATTTTTTTTCTGGTGTCGAAGTTCAGCGCGGTGTTGAGTTCTGCCACTCAACACGCAATGCCTCCAGAATTCGGCAGAAAGTGGAGAACGGAGTGTCTTAACATTAGGTTCCCTCTGCCTACCCTGCTGTTTGCGGGATACAGCTTGAAGCTGATTTTTTAATTTTTACTTTAGAGGAAAATATATTATTTTATTCAGGTTTAATCAGAGTGCTCTGGATATGACTATAGGATTACTAGATACAATCCCGAAGTTTATACCTGCTTCTTATGACTCTACAAATCTTATATAGACTGGTAGTACCCGCTGTGTTGTTTAATACCGGTCAAAGTCGTTCATTCTTAAAACATGGATTACGACAAATTTGTTAAACTTTTTACATTTTTAAAGTGTTAATCCATACTTAGGAAAAAATACTTTTTAGAAAATATATAAAAATAGTAATACAGCGAGATTTGAACCCGCTACGTTCAAATTAATATAATTATGTGGTCTCTCGGAAGCCATCTAACCGCTCTGAGCAACTAAACCATAGGTTCTCATCGGGCTACGTTGAAATTCTCATATAATTGTTACAATTTATTTATGTTAAAGTATTTGTTACAATTATTGATCTCAATCTCTAATAATCTGTTTTTCTACTTATTTTAGAAGACATATTATATAAAAATTTAAACGTAGCGGGACTCGAACCCGCGCTTCCTGTAAACCGACCAGGCGCTCTGACCACTAAACTATACCTACGTTCTCATCAAGCCACTTTAAAATTTTTATACGCTAGTTACAACTTATCTATGTTGTTTAGCATCTCTGTAGGGAGATTTTTACAAATTCCGCCACCCAAAGATAATTACTAAGATTATCGTCTGGCAAGAGAGAATGCCATTTTGGTTTTCTATTAAAAGTTAATGCCTCAGACCTGAGAAGAATCGACACAAGAAAAGAGGCGGGACTTTTTTTTAAATCAATTATATACAAAAACACATTTAAACATTGTCACTACAATGATACTTTGAAACAGACTGGAGCGAGCATTTCATTCCCAAGGCGTGTTATCTCTATATATAATAAGATAGTAAAAATATTTTGTCTGTACATTTAGTAATTTTGACTGAAATGGATAGAGGGACACTTAAAAAGAATAATAGAAAGCAAAATATTTTTTTTTAATTTCTTGTCTGTCTGTCTGAAAGTACTGAACCGATTTACTTAAAAGTTTTACCAATTGCTTTGTTTTAACTCAATTTAACAATTATAGTTTATTTCATCAAAATCGGTTCATTAAAAAAAGTTATCGTCATTTGAATGAACTCAAGGCATTATTTTGCCTGCGAATGTTATATAGCAATTGCTCTGGTAAGAATCTTGGCTAAAGAATGACATTCGAAACGTCTTAGTTATATGACTGTTGATAAAAATATATATTTTTGAAGTACTATTATATAATATTTTATACAATAAAGTAAACAAAATTGAATTGTTAATGGAGATTACCTTCATAAATCATAACAGTTAAGTTTAAGTCGTAATTAATTCAACACAGAGATAAAGAACGANAAATTAAATTATTCACTGACATCAGCACATTTAACAGAGTTTTAGAATTATGATGAGACGTATATTATATAGGTAATAAGAACGTAATGTTACAAAAATATATACGTGTAATAAATAATTAGCTCTATGTATATTTTATAAATATCAAATATCAACAACGGTCGTATTTTTTAATTCAAAACAATCAAAAATTCTTGCAGAAATCATATCAGAATATTACAGATTAAAGTAATAAAAAAATCTTATTAGAAGTCATTATAGTTGTCAATCAATTGTGCTTATTAAATCAATAATCATGTATTTTAAGCGGGCGAAGCCGTGGGCGAGCCGCTAGTCATTTATAAAATCATTAATTTGGTAATTAACCTTTAACACACAAACGTCTTTTCATATTTAAATCGTGAAAAGAAAATTCTCTAACGTTTTCTAGGATCCTATTGTAAAAGCGTACACATTGTCCCATGAAAGAATTGCGGATTTGATGCAACCGAGTTACAGGTGCACTAAGATTAAGCCTATTCCTGGTGTTAATATTATGAACATTACCAATTTTCGTAAAATTATTAATGTTTTTTTTAACATACATAACATTTCCAAAAATATATTGAGATGCGACTATCAACTTGTCTTTCTTTAAGCTTTTGCCTTAAGGAGTCTTTAGGACCTAAGTTATAGGTTGCACGAATAGCTGGCTTCTGCAAGACAAAAATTGATTTAATACCGGCTGCACTATCCCAAAGTAGAATGCCATAGGATATTATACCAAAGTTAACAAGGCGACCCGTTTCCACGTCAGTTAATAGTCTGATTTTTTAACCGCAAAAACCGATGAGCTAGATCTATTCGCAAATCCATCAATGTGAGGTCCCCACTGTTATTTAGAGTCAACGGTGATACTGAAAAATACCGTAGTATCAGGATCACACGGCTTCACCATTCAAGAGTACATCAGCTTTAAAAAAAATTGTGTTAGGTGTTTTGAAAATTTTACATTTTCTTTTTTTACTATTCAATAATAAATTATTAACATTAAACTAATGTACTACTTTCCAGAGGGAATTGTTTACAGCGTCATATATGTTTTGTCGTCGTTTTATTTTAAAAATCAATAAAGTATTATCAGCAAACAATACTATATCATGTTCATTCCAACTAGAAATAGTAAATCATTTATATATATATTAAAAACAGGAAAAGACCAAACCGAATAGACTCTGACTAAACCCAGGATTTCTTGCTATTCACATCAACCCTCTGAACCCTGTTAGCTAAATAAGAGGTCAGAAGATTGAGTGCACGTCTTCTAATACCAATGGTATAATGCCAATAGTAAGTGTAGCTTCATGACCAATGTTGAGTGCTGAACGCAATCGAATGCCTTAGGTCACTGACAATGCCATGAACATCCTTTGACCCCTCCCAAGCCTCACATATACTCTTTTTAAGTCCTATACTGGTAACAGTAGTCGAGCGTAATATCCATTTCTACAAAGGTAACACCTATTTCTACCCTACCATAGGCCTATCTGGATATATTATTTGGGCCGGACTTAAGACTGGAACAGATAAGTTCGTGTGAACGGTGTTTTTTGTAGCTTTTCAAGTCAAATTTTTATTGGTCAAATTTTCGGAGTGGGCAGAGTACGATAGTGTCTTAACACTAGATTCCCGGGTTCCCTTTGCCTACCCTACTGAAAATAGAAAATTCTATATGTTACAAGCAGCTTGTTTTTTCTCTGTAATGTATATAAATTAATTATTTAAGACCAATTTAGTTGTAACACGCTAAGGAGATAATATGAAACTTCTTAGGAAACACTGTTTATTAGTTACTTAATGAGAACTTTTTGCGGCTTATTAGTTGTTGAAAACTTCAGAGTGATTGAAGTGTTATATAAAGTTTACCATTGTGTACATAATTATTTGAACAAATAAAGAGTACAGGCATTTCGACATCACAAGGGTATAAAAAATCAAATCAGTTTTACACTGCATCCCCCAAACCCCCAAACCTAGTGGGGAGCCCAGTGTTAAGACACTGTTCCCTACTTTCCGCCGCATTCTGGAGGGATTGCGTTTTGAGTGACGAAACTCAACGCCGCACTTTGTGTAGTTTCATCGAATAAGGTACGTGGTGTGAATGAAGGCTGTATTTTAATCTCCTGCTTTGACGCGGCATTATAAATAGTTGTGGAAAGTCGGAAGAAGAAAACAATAAGTTTCCAAATTTATTTTTATATTTTTAATTAATATAACTATAATATAAAATACTAATAATAATAATAATAATTAATAACAAATGAAAATATTACTTACAAACAAAAACATTTACTTATTAAAAAACTTATTATAAAAATATTTATATTATTGTAAAATTAGAGACAAAAAATTATAATCTTAAAAATAACGATTTTTTTAAACAAAGCTTAAATAATCATTTTACTTTTCAAAATAAAAAAATAACATAAAATAATAAACTTTTTATAAAAAAAGATAACGCTACTAGATAAACAGATAAAAACATTATTAAACATAAAAGTTAAACAGTATCTTAGGCGTTTAATAATCATACATAATTTTTTTGTAAATCTCAATCAGTCCTGATGTGAAGGCTAGGACAGTGGCAGCGGGGCTAAGTATGTTTCTGATACTCTGTACGGGATCCTCACTGTCTATCTCTCCTAGAAACTTATATATAAATGTTGCACTATAAGTTTTACTGTATCGAGTGAGAGCATACGGGGAACCACACAATTGGTTAAGGTAGTTAATTTCTTGTAAGCATCGCTCGAACTGCAATAGAGGATGTACTTTCCTTCGGCTGAATATAGTGTGAAGATCTGTTTTTACTACGTTTTGATATACTCCAAGAATATGTTTTGCAATATTGCAATCCTCAGTCGTTACTAAATCTTTGTCTGTTATATTATCCAAAATTGGTCGACTGGCTCTATGGCCATTTGAAAAGCTTGCCTTAGCTTTGCCCTCATCGGTAGCAGTCTTGTTCGCAATAACCTCAAGTAATACATAAGATAGTATTGTACTGCACATCTGGTCCTCCACGTCCACCTCCTTCTTTCGCGTAAAATAAACCATTGCTATTATCAATAATCTGACATCCTCAGGTGCATCTTCTAAGGCGTGAAAATTAAAGGAATCAAGTTTTTCAATAAAGAAATGCTCGAAGAGTTTTCGAGAATCTATATCGCTCCAACCATTTTCGAAAACACAATTCGTAGCTATGTAATTGTACGGCTTGCTTAAAGAACTTAAAACTAATAATTTTGATTTTACTTCCGTGGAAGATCGATAAATAATGCTAATATTTTTTCCGTTGAAATTTTGAAGCAAATCAAAGGCATATTTTATAATATCCATCGAAAACATAATGGTATTTTCTTGATTGTAATCTTCTACTAAACGTGATGCACAAACATGGCCCCAATGATATATGTTTATATAGGGTATGGCGATATACTTCAAAGCGATCCCTTTCTGGAACCAAAGTGGATCTTGTGGAGTGAAGTCAAGACGACTTCTATCTGTGAAATACAATGAAGCTACACTCTCTTCTTCATTGCATGTCAAATACTTCTCTTTCAATTCTTGTATTACGTTCATGATCTTTTCTTTATTTGGTTCGGAAATATTTTTAAATATTATATTTAACGCATCAGTCACATTCTTGTGCGACAGCCACTTAAGTAAAGACTTATATCGTTTAATATAAGCAAATGGTATCTTAGCCGATGTAAAGAAGTTTAAGAAGAATTTTTCCTCAAAAATATTAGTGTCTGTTAATATTATAAACAAAATCATTTTTTCTAATGTAATTTTATATGTTTTTAAAAAACGTTCTCGTTCAAATATGTGAGGCTCTATTTGATTTCCTTGTGGAAGTGGTATATACGGAGCTGGGCCAAAGCTATATTGTATGTTAAAGCTTACAACTGGACACGATAGTCTACGAGCTAAATCGGAGCATTCTTTAATTACATCATTTGTCTCACAAATGGTGAAATCGAAGTCGATTTCTTTTAAAACTTCTAAAAATATGTCCTTGGCGAATACCGGCTGAATGAATTTGCCCTCATTTGGACTATCCAACATATAATTTTTACCATCTACTAAAGGCATTTCATAGTGTACCTTTAATAATTGATCATTTTGATGACCACCTTTTATAATAAAGAAACACTTGAGATTATTTCTTTTAAACATCCCAAGGTAGTTCCTTACATGCTGAGCAAATTTATCACATTCCGATCCAAGAACAAATGGGAGACCTGAGTTTTCATACAAAGAATAAAATATATTCTGGCCATCAACTACGACTGTAGTATTTCTCAGCTCATAAGGTTGAAGGTGTTCATTGATTAGGTAAGTAAAGCATTTTATCCTCATTTTGATCTAAAACAAAAGAAAAAGTAATAATTAATAACTGTATTTAATAAAGGTAAATTAAAAAAAATGTCATCGCCAATTTATTATAAAAATTAAGTTTTGTAGAAATTTACATTGCAGTGCAACCACTATCTAATTAAATTATAAAGTCAGTGTCAGTCGTGGCACGGCCCGCCACTATAAACGCAACAGATTGTGGGTTCGATTTCACTCGAAAAAATTAAATATGTAATATTTTCATTTCCTCGTTCTGGCAACATGGCCAATGGCCGCGTTGAGCTCCTCCACTCAACACGCAATGCCTCTAGAATTCCGCGGAAAATGGGAAACGGAATGGCATAGACTTAACGTGAATGGAGTGTCTTAACATTGGGTTCTCAGGTTTTTCCTGCTATGTGCAGGTACAGCGTGAAGCGAAATAAAATTATTATTATAGTAAAGAATTGTTTATTTTAATAAAAAAAATCGCACTTTTCTTAACCAATCATCATTGTGATCATATAATAACAAAGTCAGTTGAAATTAAACTCTTTTGCATAAATAACCAAGTGTTGAACTGATTTTGATTAACTTGGACTGCTACAAAAGCTTCTCTTCAAATACACCTAGATTGAAAAGTAATTTAAATGATTAGTAATAAGCATATAAGAATTTCAAAGTAGCTTGGAAAGTATGTATGGCTATGGCCATTGCATTTGGAGTCACGTTAAAATTTTTTGACTAGGAGGATCTTTGAGGAGTATTTTGATCCTGAATATAATGAAAACATCACAAACACAAAAGTGTTTTTGAAAAACAGATTTTTATCAATGTCTGGCTTTATTAATAACATAAACACTCAGTATCTCACAACAGAAAATTACGCAATTTACAAATATTTAATTAAAAAAAAATTTAAATAGCGGCCTTATCACTAAAAGTGATCTCTTCCAGGGATAGGTTGCCTGTTGCCTGAATTGCCTTATCAGAAGAATCAATTTAACACTAGGTTTACGGGACCCGTCAATTTGACGGATTTCAAACTTTGAAATGAAACACGCAAAAAACCATAGCATTAATCTTAACTATTTTGCATCGTAAATTTATAATTTCATTAAAAGAGTTTATACGCACAATTAGTATTTTCTTAAGCTTTATAAATTTTGAAAATTGTATCTTGTATACCTATTTCTACGGAACCCGTCAATTTGACGGGTTAGCTGATTACGTCAACAATCCTTATATATTTGCTTCGCTTGTAAAATTATACCTCCAATAGCAAATATAAGACTGAAAGAAAGGTCTGAGACCCCCCCCCCCAACTCATAATCTCAATAGCGCCTCGATAACGAATTGTGTAGCCCGGATGTCAAATCCTCGCGTTATTCGAAACTCAAAGCGTGCAGCAGACTAAATGTCGTATCGAAAAGATATTCAGTTCATGTGTTGGTGCAAACATAAACAACACACACAAGGAACTTTCACAGCCTGCGGTAGCCGACGTTAGGCTGCGATATGAATCTGCGATAATCCCTGCTGTCTTCAGTATTGTCGCTGCAGTGACAGTGGTAAAAACATTTTTCGAAGACAGTGTGCAAAAGTTTTGGTTATTGTAGTCACCCGCTTATTGTAAGTTTTTACAATAGGGTAATTGAATTTTGCACGGTATTTTTTACTTTCACCGATCACCCTTTTCTAGCAATCATGAGTTGAAACACGCGATATAATAAGAAATTGACAAAAATTACTAACATCAATGAGGATTGTTCTGAGGTGTCCTACGAAGAAGATCAATATGAATTAGGTGAAAGTGATGATTGCAGTAAAGATTCTGAATCCACTGAAACTGCAGAAATGGAAGGATCTTCGGATAGTGAAAAGGAAAACCTCTTCAATATACGTCGTAACAAGAAAAGGGGGCGGATTATTTCTAGTTCTGACACCGAGGATGAGAGGACGAGTATTCCAAGTACATCCAGAGGTGTAATGGAAGAAATTGAAATTGCAGTTGACGGGACACGGTGGGTGAGACTGAAAGCAGGGAAATCTAGGGGTAGGCCGTCCGTTCATACTATATTCAAGGATACCGTAGGGCCTACTGGTTACACAAAAAGAAATATTATGTCGGGTTGTGTAACTAGTGCTTTTGAATTGATAATTGACGCTCACATTATGAAACATATAAAAGACTGCACCGAAACCGAGGCACGTCGAGTTTTGAAGAACGACTGGAGAATTACAGTTTCTGAATTACGTAGTTTTCTAGCAATACTATATGCCCGGGGCGCGTACGAAGTAAGAGCATTGAAAGTATCTTATCTATGGTCCAAAAAATGGGGACCTTCTTTTTTCCGAGATACAATGACCAGAGATAGATTTATGCAAATTCTAAGATTTATACGCTTTGATAAAACAACCGAACGATCCGAAAAGTTACAAACCGATAAATTTGCATTCATTTCTGAAGTATGGAACAGATTTATAAGTAACAGCCAGGCTTGTTATAAACCACATCAAAATATCACAGTGGATGAACAACTGTTTCCAACTAAAGCCCGTTGCAGATTTACACAATACATGCCAAATAAGCCGCATAAATTTGGCATTAAGTTTTGGTTAGCGGTTGACGTTAAATCAAAATATATTTTGAATGGTTTCCCTTACTTGGGAAAATTAGCCTTAAAAATTAGTTGAAATTAGCCGAATCGTATTTACATCGAGGAAGAAATATCACGACCGACAATTTTTTTACAAGCATCCCGCTAGCCAAAAAATTGCTTGATCTAAAGACAACTTTGGTTGGGACCATCCGCTCGAACAAGAGAGAACTACCAAAACCAACGAAAGAAACAAAGGACAAAATGCCGTTATTTTCATCAAATTAATATAAATCAGACAACTCCACGCTTACTGTATATAAAAGTAAACCGAAAATAAAAGTTCTTCTTCTAAGCACCAAGCATAGAAATATACAGATAGAAAACAATAGAAAATGTGTTCCAAAAACTATTACATTTTATAATAAAACAAAGTTTGGTGTCGATGTCGCGGACCAGATGGCACGCAAATATAGTGTGAAAGCAGGGTGTTTTCGATGGCCTCTCCAAGTTTTTTATAATATTTTAGATTTGGCAGCGATAAACGCGTGGATATTGTACAAAGAGTGTACCGGATCGAAAATATCCAGAAAGGAGTTTATATTTTCTTTAGCCGATGAATTAGCTGGAAAAAACAAGGAGAACGTTCGTCACAGTTCAGACGTTTCAGATCGATCACTTTCAACATCGGGAGTGCGAAAAAGTTGCCAAGTGGGCTACTTTTTATTTACTATATATACTCGTACAGTGTGCAATACAGTTTTATAAAATGAAGTACACGCCCAACCGGCATACAAACATCATAGGCTCCGCGTAAAAAATCCGAAATAAGGAACTTCGAGCTTGTGACTCGCCAGCATTTATGTGCGCGTCCAAAAATCTTCAAGGGTTCTGGAGATCCATCTAGACTTTGGCCTTGCAAAACAGTACCCAGAATAACAGGGCGCGCGGTGCAAGAAATTCACCCACGTCACCGACCCGCACAAACGTGTCAGTGCAACAACAGAAGGAAGAGTTCCAGCGGAGATTCAAGATCTGTCGGACCATGACCCACCCTTCACGGACGCCGAATTCGAAATGGTTCTCTCGAGCCAGAATTCCAAGAAAGCACCGGGACCGGATGGGCTGACATCCGACATATGCAGCATGGCAATCAACTGCGACAGCGAGGTATTTTGGCAATAGCAAACAAGTGCCTCTCGCTATTATACTTCCCGAAGCAATGGAAAATCGCCCACATCTGCATCCTCTGCAAACCAGCATCTGACGACTATACCAACCCAAAGTCGTGACCGACCCGTAGGACTACTACAGATCCTGGGAAGGGCAGTAGAAGCTCCTAGTAGGCAGACTGCAGTGGTACTTACTACCAACGCTCCACCCCAGCCAGTATAGGTTCATGCCACATTTATTTGTGGACATTTTTGCGGAATTGCAACTATTGATGCCTTTCTCTAGAAGAAAAAATGATGTAACTCCCAAAGTATGTAAGGTATTGTAGTAATTAGAATTAATTTATCTCCTATTTCGTATAATATCAACATATTTTTAAGTTCTTAATAAAATGCCGAATTAAATCAATCACACAACGTCTTCACATGTTTTAGTGACATTATTCTTTTATGCCACGGGCAGTTACCAAAGGCTCATAGGAAATTCTTATGGCACATTAATGTCACAGCAAGCCGTTTCTCGTGCCATTAGACAAGGGACTGATGCACTTAATCATCCCTTAATACGTGATAAGTGGATTAAGCTTCCTCAAGCATATGAAGAAAGACTTGTTATTAAAAGAAGGTATTGTTTTGTATAATATATATATATATATATATATATATATATATATATATATACATTTTTATTTGTAATTAAAAACCTTACTTACATTTCATTTAAACTTATTTACATTTCATTTATTTTAGATTGTATGAAAAATTTAATATTCCTGGGGTTTTGGGTTGCATTGACGGCACACGACACATAGCAATTATAAGACCCAAAGAAAATGAAGAGCGTTTTTTTAATAGAAAGAATTTTCACTCAAGGAATGTTTTAGTTGTATGTAAAATTTTAAGTTTCCTCAAATTTTAAGATAATATTGTAAAAGGGTAATATAGTAAGAGATATTAAATAATAAAACAGAATTTCTTCTTATATTTATGTTTGTTTTATTCAGATATGTGATGCAGATTTAAATATACTGTTAGTGGACTCATCTTTTGGGGGAGCTTCATATAACACTTTTATTTATCAGCAACCCGTGAAAACTAATTTAATTAACTTGAATGATAATGGAGAAAATGTTTATTTACTTGGTAAGAAACATCCATTTAAATAAGTAATAATTTGTTGTTGGATCATTATCATACTGTATTTCACTTTCTAGTAGACTCCGGATATGCTCAGAGGGAGTATATGATGACTGTAAGTACTATGATATTGTACCGCTACTTGCATTGATAATATTTTTACAAACTCTGTGCCTTGTAAAAAATCAATAATTAATATGTTAAGTTCAGAGCATTGCGGACAGTTGGCTTCCTTTCACCTTGGCAAAAAAAAATTGACAAAAATAAAAAAAATGTTTGTATACCGATGACAACTAGTATACAAACTCTGTGCCTTGTAAAAAATTAATAATTAATATGTTAAGTTCAGATCATTGCGGACAGTTGGCTTCCTTTCATCTTGACATAAAAAAAAATGATAAAAAAAAAAAATTGTTTGTATACCGATGACAACTAGTCGTATTGAAAAGTTTAGAAGTAATATAATAACAAAACTTAAATATTTAAAACATAGTAATAAGCCCAATTTACTATATGAGAATTTTTTCAATGTTATACAGAGTGAGTTCAAAGCTATATTTACTTCTAGAACAGTCAATTCCAGGAGTTTCTTGTAATTCAAGGATTGGGCGACTGTGGGAATTCATAAGAGTAGACAAAGGTTATATGAACTTGAGAAAACGTATAACCATAGTGAAACATTTATTAATTATGTTAAATCTTATTCTAAATTATTTAAAAAAGTATGTTCAATAGCAAAATCGTTATATATTAAAAACAAGATTCTCATTTAATAAAATTAAAATGACATGGGACATAATAAATTATGAAACTGGAAAAGCCAGGGATTGCAATTATGAATTTAAATTTCTTAATTATATACATTGACAATGGCTTAACAAGCTCGGTCGGAGAAGTTGCCAATGTTTTTGAAAAATTCTTTGCTGATATTCCAGTTTCCACAACCAAAACACTTCTATCTTCCACGACAGTCGTTTTTTTTTTTTTAATCTTAAATTTTTATTCCTGG
>JAAIXJ010000211.1:0-31140 GCA_013403705.1 Heliconius hermathena
TTGCCCAGGGTGCACCACGAGGAGGTAACCGACATAGCACCCCAGCCGAAATCACATAGCGTAAGAAGCACTAACCTGAAACTTGGCATGTAAACACTTTGACAAGTATAGAGAAGCACTAAAAAGGGATTTCACGAGATTCTTAGAGGAATGTGCTCGAAAAGGGGAGTTGCGGGCGACGACTTGTATTACAACAAAACAACCTCACGTTTTTTCCCGCACAACAAGAACACAATTTTCAGTACCTTTCATTTTGAGTGGCAGAACTTAATGTGATCTTAATGCCGCGATTTGTCTTCTCATTTCCGCGAAAAGAAATCGAATACACAACCTTAGCTGTAGCTTTTACAGTCAGACTTGAGCTTGAGAGCTTGTATTAATACGTACGTAGGTTATTGAATCTTGAGACCTTCTAATTTAAGCTGTAAGAGAACCACTAGACATCAAGATGGTCGGCTATGTGAATGGAGAATATAAAGGAAAAGTATCCATACGTTTCTATATGAATGTTTTCAAGGCATCTGGCATTGCGCCAGTACAATATCGGCCAGGACCTGCTCGTATCAAATATGTTATCAATATAAATATACATATGTAGAATTTGTTTAATTTATATATATAATTATTTTTTTACCTTCACACTGTATTCTAGGGAACCTAGTGTCTCGACGCTCCGTTGTCTATTTTTCTCCGAATTCCGGAGGCATTGCGTGTTGAGTGGCGGAACTCAATGATGCCCTTTGCCGACACCAGAGCTAAGAAAATTAAAATATTAAATATTTCATTTACTCTTACAACTCGTACTCGTACAACCTGCACGCTTAAAAACAGTCTCTGCGCCATCACTGACCTCTATAATTTATACATATATTGTTTTTCAGAAAACATAACAAAAAACCGTCACTTGGAAACCGCCGAAGTGTGGAATCTTTTTATCAGCTTCACCCTGTATCCCGCACACAGGAGGTTAGGCAGAGGCAACCTGGTGTTAGGATAGGAAGCAGGACGCAAGCATTGCGTGTTGAGTGGCGGAACTCAACGCCGCGCTTTGCCTTGACACCAGAGCAAAGAAATGAAATTATAAAAGTGAATACATATTTAATTTCCTCGAGTGACGATCGAACCCACAACCAGTCGATTCTAAAGTCAGTCAAAGTTATGCGGAAAATACATAAATCTAAAAACAAATAATCTAAGGAACCTGTTCAGATATATACATATAAGATATGTTATGATAATATTTATAAAACTTGTCTCAGTCTGCAGAAGTGTAAATTTGTCGGTAAAACTAGTCTGGGATAAATTGAAGTTAAAAATTTGTTTGGCTGAGGCTTGAGGCTAAGCGCGGCGTTGAGTTCTGCCACTGAACACGCAATGCCTTCAGAATTCGGCAGAAAGTGGGGAACGGAGTGTTTTAACACTAGGTTCCCACTGCCTATCCTGCTGTGTGCGAGC
Organism: Heliconius hermathena; assembly: GCA_013403705.1. Classification (NCBI taxonomy): domain Eukaryota; kingdom Metazoa; phylum Arthropoda; class Insecta; order Lepidoptera; family Nymphalidae; genus Heliconius; species Heliconius hermathena. Next base: position 1,456 of record JAAIXJ010000211.1, read on the forward strand.
TGATTTTTAATTTGTTTGGTTTAACGCAATAATCTCAGGAACTACTCATCCTATTTTTTTGTCCACCATATCGAGGAAATGAAAATATCAAATACTTAATTTCCTTGACCTAGAACCACTCAACAATGTTTGTCGAGTCAACGTCGAGTTTACAACAAAAAAATATATTTTGTTGTCAATAAAATAACATATTTATCTAAATAATTTTACGATAACCTAGACTTCCGCTTCTGCAATACATCCGATAGCGAGATTAGGATTAGCTAGGATTGAACTATATATATTCTTTTTTATTTAGATTTAAATTTAAATGTATAGGGTTTCTAAGTTAAATACATTTATAAAATGAAGTAGAGCTTAAAACGTAAATACGATTAGAGTATAAAAATCGATTTGCAAAGCGTGAACAAGTACTATTTAATATTGTTAAAGTTATTTGGATTTTATAGAAACTGCATATTTTTTTTAATAATTCTTTAACTATAATATTATATCATAAATATTAATATTAATTCATAATAAATTTGGATGACACAAATTTTAGAAATAGTTTTACCTGCGACGTTGCATGCTTGGCCATATGTAATAAGATCAGAATCCATAGGGGATTGTAGTATGATATAATAATATGTATTACATTAAATGGCGGAACCCAACGCCGCTTTTTCTTCTCGTGAATGATGTACTCCCCCGAATAGAAATGAAAACCACAACCATCGGGTTAACAGTCAGACGATGTGCCACGAAGGCCTTGATATTAATAAAAGTTTATTTCTAAGCAAAATGTCATATTTCAGTCACATGCTTACTGGTTTTCATTCATATATTCACACTCTTCTGGAGTGCAGTTTAAAATATTCAAAGCGACTATATAAATTTGTCCGCTTGTATTTTTTTTGTGTCACGGAAAAATGACTTTAACGATTAACTTACAATATTGACAGAACAAGGGCCTCTTATTATCGATATATTAATTATATCTATACGACAGAGATTGAGGCCATCGTAGCACAGTGGAACCGTGAAGGTTATGAGGTCGATTTCCATTGGAAAAAAAATATTTTGTGTCTCCGCTTTGAATATACACTTGATTTCCGCTACTCAATACGCGTTGTCTTGACGGTCGGTGGTAAAGCAATGGAGTGTCTTGTCACTAGGTTCTCTCTGCCGTTCTACTTTATGTGAAGCGTAAATATGAATACAATTCCATAATTAATACACTTAAGTAATATTTCAAACGATTTGGTATTTATATTTATAAAGAATAAGAGAAAATAATAATGTATGAAGTTATTTGTAATTTCATTCTACACTTAAAATGAGATAGACTGTCCGTACTTAACAAAATTAAAAAAAATAACAGATTCTCCACTTTTTAACCCACACATAAGTTCTTTTTTAATGAAGTCAACATTTTGGGAATGTCGTAATCAACTTGAATTTGAGTTAAGTTTGCTTTTGTATTTAAACATGAGATTTTAAAGTGCTTTCATTGAGTAATGGTAAATATTCTTAGTTTGCCATTAACTTTTGAGGAATACAGAGTATTTCCATCATAGCATACCAGGGGTCAGTGGATTCGATTCCCACTTTGATAAATGCTAATATTGTAGTCATACTTTTTATTCTATTATCTGATAAAACAGAAAAGTTAATACGAAAATTTATCTCAAAAAAAGGTGGAAACAAGACAACACTGCTGTCTCTCTACATACTATATTTTTTTCACAGTTCTTGCGTAATCTACAACATATATTTATATTTAAGTATCAGGATAAATACTTAAAAATAAATGACCATCCTGAACAGAACTAAGCAAAATCCAGTAAAATAATAATTTTCTTATTAGTTCAACACTACATTCCCCATGTAGCAGAGTAGGCAGAGGGAACCTGGGATTAAAACTTAAGTCAACTTTAGAGATATATTGTGAACTTTACTTTCTTACCAGAGCGTATGAATGAAAATAATTCATCCCTCAAATTGGAATCAAACCCACAACTGTTGTGTTTTACACTCTAGACGCTGTCCCACTACGCCACGACGGCATAGCCCCCGATATATTAATACTTTCATTATACTTTTTTAAATAATATTTATAAAAAAAAAACCGTTTTTAAGTTTATTCCAAAATTTCACTACACACCAATCGTATTCCCAAGATACAAACAGAATATGGGAAATGGGATCGGAATATTAAAAAGATTCTTGAATTTTCCGATTACATGCAAATATTGCATTAGGGCGAGTGACCTAGATGTAGAGCACCGACCAATATGTTACTTAAGCGTCGGCAGCTATAACGACACGATTTTATTTCATATTTACATAGGTAGACCAAACCTAACAAAGAGGCTGTCGTGGCATAAGCGCATACTATTCCCACTTGTGGAATTGAAATGCTACTTTTTTATTTCCTCGATGAATTTCGAAGAATCCTTTCCTAGTTGTATTCCCCACTCCTTAACATATAGGTAACATGTCAAGTTAAAAGTTTCTAAGTCCACTAGTTTTGGCAGCGCGTGGTCTGTCAGCTTTATATATTTATATTTATAATTGAAACAAATAACAAAAAATATAGAATGGTCCTGCAAAGCAACAATAAATAAAGTGGATGCTTCCAACAAAATTAAATTTAAACTACTTTAAAAATAATACTGTACCTACCTTACTTTATAGGAAATAGTTTACAGTATAAGTAATTCCCACAATGTAAGTATCGTTTACTTTAAAAGCTTTTGTTGAAAATGATGTAGTACATTAAACTACTATTTACGTAAGGTTCTTACTATTAAACTTATATTTTCTATCTATTTCTATGTACTATAGATGAAAGTCGTGGCGCAGGGGCACAAAGTGTAAACAAGACTGGTTGTGGATTCGATCCTCACTCAAGGAAAAGAAATATTTATTTAAATTTATAGTTCCATTTCTTCGCTCTGATGCTGAGGCTAAGCGTGGCGTTGAGTTCCGAAAGCGGGGAACGGAGTACCTTAACATTAGGTTCCCTCTGCTATATATACATCGATGCAATATATAAGCAAAAATTAAGAAATTTAGTGACGAATCATATGTGTAGTGCAAGATAGGCAGAGCGAGTTTGGAAATCTATGTAGTATTAAGACACGCCATTGCAATTAAGACACTTCCGTTCCCTATTTTCGTTCGTTCGTTCCGTTGAGTAGCGGAACTCAACACCGCGATTTCCGTCGTTACTAGAAAAATTAAAAAAATCAATATTGCAGCAGCAGCAATATTTCCTCAAATGCCATGCCCAATGTGCCACTGCGTCACGACAGTCTAAATTTTAAATATAATTGATTATTCTTCCGTATGGGAATCGGACCCAGAATCATTGCATATACAATCACAACCTGCCCACTGCGCCACTTTAGCATCCCAAAAAAAAAATATACTGCAAACTGTAAAATACAGCTTAATAATAAACATCCTCGTAATTCAAACACAAAACCGATAACACAGATTTAGATGGCCATTGTATAACAATTTGCGCTCAAGTTAACAAAGGCCTAATGCTATTTATTGTCAACATTGTGTTGACGTACAAATTAATAGTAATCCTTAAATAAAAATTCTCATATGATACATAATATTTTTTTATTCTCATATGATATATATATATATATATATATATATATATATATATATATATATATAATCCGGTTAATTGATTTCATTTAAAATTTACATAAATCGAGTACAGCTATCATAGCAAATACCGTGAATGGCTTAGATGGTGATTAATATAGATGTTCACAGGCTGGAGATTTTACAAAGGAATATTTTGTACTGTCTGTTTTAAAAATTCCAGGTGCATATAAGGAATAATTTCTAAGAATAGTTACTTTTTATTTTTTTATACGTTTTCATAAAGATTACTTTTTCTTCAGTGTAGAATAACACTATAAAACACACGCAAAGAAGGAAATAAAAAATAATTTCCAAACAGATTTCCTTTCATACTTCGTAAACGGTTAAACCCAGGCTGAACGTGGAAGGCAAAAAATTATCTGGACATTTCACGAGACGTAAATACAAGGTAAGTACTAAATTCACTGTAATCCTCGGTGACACTATCTGAGCAAGGTGCGAGACTAACCACCGTTTACACGCTTGTTTTATTGTTAGGGCTTGTGACCTAGTGGAATGGAGTAAATGAATTTGAAAATGTACGTCGTGTTTTGGCGCAGCGGCATGTCGTGGGTTCGATTCAAGCTTTTATGATCATATAAATTGTGTATAATGAGGTTATAAGTTGATAGTTAAAATTTAAAAGAAAAAAATATTTTTTTCTTAACAGAGCGTTTAAATAAAAACTTTTTCTAAAAAGTTTTTTTGCTTTTAATTTATCCACTTTCCGCCCGAATTGCTGATATTGCTTTTTTAGAAAACGTATAAAAAATTAACATAGTGGAATATGATCCTGAGCCTCCTAGAAATATTTAGAAATTTCCGCTACCCAAATATTATTAAATATTTTTTTACATTTTTCAAATATTATTCCACATTTTTTTAGAAAACATATTATAAATTGTGTAAAAATTTTTACATATTACTATACTTGTACGTAAAAAATATATTTTTCCTGATTGTGATTTAATTACATTGCCTTCAGTGACGAAACTCAATGCTATACTTTATTTTTAAGGGTTGAGAAATAAAAAAAACCTTTGAGAATACTTATCCACAATCGCGTTCAACGTCATTCTGTCCCACGTGTCTACGTACAAAAATGGCATTTTAATATTTACACCCATTTTAAAACTAAAATGTGACAAAATCTATAAAAAAATTATAACAAAAATCATAAATAATAAAAAAGAGATCCCAGAATAAAAACATAACCGTCAATTTTCAATACACAATTAAACTTAGCGTAGTGAGCTTTTTAAAATTGATTATATTCCCATTATGCGCCTGGATTCGTTACAACGGCCCCGCAATTTAACTAACGAAGTATCTTTTGTCACTTTGTAACGGGATTCGGTCTCATTTTTCAAATCTTTTATCTCTTTCCATTCACATTTTCTCCTCTTTGTCATTTTAATTGACGCCATTTAGAATAGTGAGACTGTTTCGGGAAGGATGAAATCATAATTTATCAGTGTCAGGGTTGTAATGTATATTAGCTTATAGTATATTCAACTCGCCTTTTGACCTGATTTTTCTTAGAATAGCTTTAATTATTTACAATATAAGCTTCAACATTAATTTTATAGGTAAAAATATTGTAAATATATTTAATCGTACATCTATCTACAATACATAAACATATATATCTGCACAAATGTGTACACAAATGCGATACACCTATATACATAAATATTTGCAAATGTATCCAACTAAAACAAAATTATATATGCTATATCTTTACATTTTTAAAGTGTTATTCCACACTTAGGAAAGAAAAATACTTATTAGAAAACATATAAAATTTTTACGTAGCGGGATTTGAACCCGGGCCTCTTGGAAACCGTCCAAGCTCTCTGACCAACTTAGGCATACGTTCCCATCGGGCTACGTCGATTTTTTATATGCTTGTCACAATTTATTTTTGTTGCTAATATATATCTCTTTAGGGAGATTTTTACAAATTTCCATTACCCAAAGATAATTACTTTGAATTATCATTTGGCTAGAGAGAATGCTATTTATTAAATATCTTTTTAGAATAACATATAAAAATTTTAACGTGGCGGGTTTTGAAAAATATTTCTGAATACTAAACAAAAGTCTCCATATTAGGATACGTCTCCTGATGTTCATGCGTATACGAACGATGTTGACATTTTACCTAAAGTATCAAAATGTAGCGGGAATAACATTGTATCAAGGGAATGATTGATGTGCAAATACTTATTTAACTTTAAAATATGTGTTCTTACCATCTCATTTTTTTTTCTTCTGTTTCTTAAGGATTTTTGCTAATCGATCCGAAATATATATATTATAGATTAAGCCATTAAATACAATAATTAACTGAAATCATTCCATTTTTTTTTAGAACTAATTTCATAAAGTTTTCTGTTTCCCGCCATTATGTTCGATAAAGACAATTACTTAGACCACAGATAAAAAATATAGTTAGCGTCTTTCCTATAACAATCCTATAAAGCTCTTTATCTTAAGTTATATATATCATAAACATACGAGTACATCTCATAATATGCGACAAGATGCCTTTTGTATTAATGCTAATTGGAGTTTCATATAACCGACGTTGAAACTATAGTTTTAATTGAATTGATGGATAATTTATCTGTAATAGACAACGCGCCATTACAATTACTACCAGAAATTTAGATAATTTATGACAGATTGACATCTGTCATAAATTATCATATTATCATATAAATCGATACAAAATAATTGGATAAAAATATTATGTTCCTTCCATTTTAAAATATTCGTTATTCATTACAATTATTTAATTTTTTAAACATAAAATTATTGATAGTAAATAAACTTAGGTATACTTTACCATACACCATTTTTTATCTGTAGAAATAGTAATATTTGCCGTGTTAATACTGCCGTGTGATCCCGGCCTAGAATAGGATTATCCTGGTACTGGTGGTGTCATAAGAGGCGACTAAAGTACGTGTGGTAGAGTCACGTCGCCAGCAATGGCAACACGCATGGGCAGACTCGACCGGATCATTTAAAACCGGCGTAACCGGAAGTAGTGGCTTTAAACCACTGCGTTTCGCATCAGGTAATGCCGGGCTCCGGCGCCCAACCCATCTTAAAGGCAGGCAACGCACCAGTAGCTCCTCTAGTGTTGCACGGTGTCGTGGGCGGCGGTAATAACTTACCATCAGGTGACCCGAAAGCTCATTTGCCTTGTCTTTTCCATAAAAAAAATATTTTGGTGGGAAGAAAATATTTTAAATATTAATACCATGATGGCACAAAGTGTGACTGTAAACGCGACTGGTTATCAGTTCGATCCCCACTCGAAGAAATTAAATATTTATTTACTTCCCTCTGGTACTAAGATACAGCGCGGCGTTGAGTTCTGCCACTCGACACGCAATGCCTCTAGGGAAGATGGGGAACGGAGTATATTAACAGTAGGTTTCCTTTGCCTACACTGCTTTGTGCGGGATACAGCGTGTAGCTGATGTAATTTTTATTTTTTAATAAATATCATACGAGTGACCAAATTATAACCATACAATTACATACTTATCAATTAAATGGTGAACCAATAAACAATAAAAAGTCTTTATTGCACACTTGATAGGATTAATTACATACATTTTTAAGAGATAAAATGCACCAAAATGGCCTTTTCACTAGAAGTGAGTTCTTCCAGGCAATCAATTTAATTTATGAAAGGATATAACTAAAAATAACAGCATAATGTGGTGCAACGCGAAGTGAACAACATTAAATATATATATATTTATATAGGAATAAATAAATGGATAAATGATAAGAATACAAGTAGTTATTACATATAACTTAATTCGAACATAATATAATAATAATTTTAAACTTTATTTTTAAAGATATTTATAGAAGTAGACTGTCTCACGTCTCGTGGTAACGCATTCCATAACTTCACTGCTTCTACAGTAAAAGATTTACTGCAGCAGTGAGTACGGTACAGCGACATCTCGAGGACGTTATCACTTTTCGAGCGGAGACTGAGCGGAATACAGGAGTTAGAGCCAAGGAAGGAAAAGCGTTCCTTAAGGTGGGAAGGAGTATCGGGATGGAAAAGAATGGAATAGAGCGTGACAGTGTGAAGGTTGCGACGGTTTTCTAGACAAAGCGAATGCTGACTGATGTGATCAAACATCTTCAGTCCGAAAGTGAATATAATAACCAGGTTTTGTAGACGTACAAAATTATTGAGCAATTGTTGCGATAAATCTAGGTAACAGATGTCATAATCATCAGCATAGTCTAATATAGGCAGCAAGAGTAAGTGCACCAGTGTATTCCGCACACAGCAGGGTAGGCAGAGGGAACCTAGTATTAAGGCACTGCGTTCCCCACTTTCTGCCGAATTCTGAAAGCATTGCGTGTTGAGTGGCAGAACTCAACTCAACTGTCATTCTACTAAATTCTATCAAAATCTTATCTTTATAAATAAAAATGTTTGTTTGTCTGCATGTTCCTTATAGAATCGTAAGCTATGCATTTAATCATGTATGTTTAGCAAAGTTGTTGTGCATGCCACGAATCGAAAGTTTCTGAGTTGATACAACTACTTTTTTTTCGAAATGAGAAACCAATAAGATGGCTCTAAATGAATTGAATGTTTGTGTAATGTCTTACCCTAAAATTTATTTTAGTTCTTGGTGTAGCAACGTGCGCTGGTATACAGCTAGTTCAAGTAATAAAATACAATCAATAATAACGTTGCGTTGCCGCGTTGATTTCAGCCACTCAGCACAAAATGCCTGCAGAATTCGGAGGACAATGGGAACCGGAGTGTTTTGATAATAGGTTCCTTCTGTCTGCCCTGCTTTATGCGGGATACAGCGTGAAGCTAAAAAAACTAAGTAAAATTTCCCTCCAATTAATTCAATAATGCTGTAATTCTAAATGAAATAAACTTAGCTGTCCCCGTAAAAGGTCTTTACAAGGACTATTGAGTTACAATATCCCGAAGAATAGACCTGCTTCATTATAATTTTATTTCACGAAATAGGAATATTTTGGAGATTATTTTTAAATGGTAACAATAGAAAGAAGATAAGACATATGTCTCTGTTTGAAAAAGGTAAAGTAATAGATAATACACTAATAAAGAAATGTATATGAATAAACTTAAGTAACATAGTACATATATAATTAAAACAAATTTTCACTCGTTGAAAGTAAAACTTAATCAGGCTATACTGTCTTTATTTAGTAAGAACAGTTATTTAAACATATATGATACTAAATACAGTATGATGTAGGGAGTAACCTAATTAAATATAATTAGGGATCTCCCTGCTGAAAGTTGAAGTTAAAAATGATCCGGTATAGAAAAATAATAAGCGATTATCTCTAAAAACTTCCTTAGTTAATCTTCCTTTTAATTTGACCAATTACAGAATCACCAGAATTTAAAAGATAAGATATTTTTTTTAGCTTCACGCTCTATCCCGCGCACAGCGGGATAGGCAGTGGAACTTAGTGCTAAGACACCCCGATCCCCACCATCCGCGCGATTTTGGAAACATTGCGTGTTTTTCGCCTTGGTACCAGAGAGAACAAATGAAAACATTAAAAAATAATAACTCATTTCCCCACGTGCAGATCGAACCCACAACAGTCGCGTTACAGACACACGCTTGCGCCACGTGAGCCCCAAAATCAGTAATCGATATTTTAATCACAATAACTCAATTTATATACAACTAAAATATAATTTAATTTTAGTAAAATTTATTTTTAAAATAATGTCACGTAACATAAACATTTGCCGATGTTCTCCCAAGTTCCCTCTCAACACATGTTGGTAGCACTTCCTGCAAACTAGTCTGATAGCATAAGCAAAAGTTTCCACACGAATCTGAAATTGTCCAACAACGTGTACTCAATGGCTGGAAAAAGGAGCTTCGTAACTTTTCTTTCTGCATATACTTTTGTTTATTTCGGATAAATTCAAAAGTATATCTATATATATAAAAGGACTTGCGCTGACTGACTGAGGTAAGACGCACGCAGAACCGTAACCGTTGATGGTAGAAACGTGAAATTTGGGCAGATGTTTATTTTCATATTTTGGACATCCACTAAGAAGGGAATTTGAAAAATTTTAACCCTAAAGGGATGAAATAGGGGTTGAAAGTTTGTATGGAAAAAAAAAATAATCTTTACCGATTTTTATAAAACTTGAAATTCAGACTCTTAAAAATATTTCATTGAACTCGTGTTTCATGGTTTTTAAGAATTCACCCCCTAAGGGTTCAAATAAGGGGTTGAAAGTTTATATGGAAAAATCCTTAAATTGCCACCGATTTTTATAAAAATTTAAATTCAGACTGTTAAAAATATTTTATTGAACACGTGTTTCGTGGTTTTTTTAGAATTCACTCCTAATAAGCGGGCGAAGCCGCGCGCGCCCTCTAGTATGTATATAAAATCGTGGGCTGTGATTGTATACGAGGGTGTTGTGGGTTCGAGTCGCATTAGAGGGAATCGCATTTCTTCACTCTGGTAATAACAAAACAAAGCGTGGCATTTTACTACCATTGAACACGCAATGTGTTGGAAATTCGGCAGAAAATTGAGAATAGCGTATCTTAACACAAGGTTCCTCCACCTACCCCACTGTGGGAAAAAGCCTTAAGCTGCTTGTTAAAAAAAATTAAACACTAAAAACACACACAAGCAGCTTGTTACTTTTTTGCAATTGTATTATATAAAAATATTCGCAAAATAAGCACTAACAGTAACAACTGTGGTGGTTTCAAGTTTTAATTGAACAATATTTATACGTAAATTTTAGCTTCACGCTCACATAGCTCACATAGGGTAGACAGAGGGAACCTGGGAACAATGATGGGAACCGAATCTTAAAACACTCGGTTCCCATTAAAAACACTTCCGGTCACGAAACTGTTACCAGAGTGGCTTAGACACACACTTAGTCTCTTGTGCCTATCATGCTATTTGCAAATTCAATTTAAAAAAATATGTATCTTCCAATAATACCGGAAATTTATTACCTTGTTTCAATTATATAATTTGTTTATTTCAATTATGTGTTTCTTCCAAGTATTGGAACTTGAGAGGTCTATATGCGATATAATACGAATTCTATTCAAATGCAAAAATATACATAAAAAAAATTAGAAGCAGATAACGCAGAAGGAAATCATATTAAATCATTCTCGCTCATAAACGACGTAAATTTTCTTTTAAAGTCACCCCTAAATCTCTGAAGGAGCCTCCCCACAAATTTTACTGAACTTTTTCAACTGCAAAGGGCAATAAACAAAATTCACAAGATAATAAGAACAATAAAAGCCTCGAGATTGTTCCTAAGCTTGTCTTTAAGTTTAAGAACGGAATATTTTATCACTCCATCCTTAAAGCTTAGACTTAAAGGTTTTGTAACTTCATTTATAGGACTGTAAATTAGCATCTGTTTGAAGATGTGAAGATTTTCTTATTATACGTTATTTTGTTTATATATTTTTATTTTATTTAGGAGAGTATAAACATTTTTACGCAGAACCCGAACCCGTGCCTCTTGGAAACCATCCAAGTGCTCTACACGATTAAACCATTAACTCTTAACTTTGTTGAAATTATAATACGCTTTTTGCAACTTATTAAGGTTATTAGCAGTAATAGTTCTGAAAATTCCTTTATATTTTTCTTTCTTCAATATGTAATTAACAACTTAAAAACTGTTAAAATTTTACATTTATTATCATTATTTCCGTAATTCTTCTTTCGTTAATTAATTAAACACGCGGTTGACAGCGCAGGCCGTTATTACGCCGGACGCTCGTTGAAAATTATTTTATTTTCATTTTTTTTTGCAAGTATGTAGCTATATATCAATGTTTTTTATACTTTCTTTCCATTTTTAGTATACTGGGTGGTGGAGTTTAACGCCGCGATTTGTCTAAAAAAAAAGCAGACGTATGAATGTTTCATATCTCTTTACAGTTTAAACCTATAAGCATTGCAACCTTAATACAAATATTAAATCTAATATTTTAAATTAAGCAGCTTTAATTGCTGTAATAAGGAATACAGCATTGTTATATTTATTGAGAACAACATTACTGTCCTTAACAGCAATTAAATATCTAAGAGAAATATCTAATGTACTGCACATTTAGAAAGTTTTTCTGCGCGTCCAGATTGTAACTGATATCCCAAACTCCTTTGAAAATATTATTTAATAAATAACGCCTTGGCTCGCGATGTGTCTAGTGGTTAGAATCGTTTATAGCTGTGATCGTGAAGAACCCAAAATCTTTTAGAGATTCAGAGGTAACAGTATTAAGAATTTTATATTATGCTATTAGAAGGTATCCCTTTAATAAGATATTTGCCATCAGAAGTTGTTCTTGTGTCAGTTATTTAGATAACTGGAAACTCGACAATATGACATTGTCATAACTCGAAGCTCGTCCGAAGAAAAGCCAAGAGCGCGTCCTATCTTCCTCTCCACTATAACTGCGAACTAGTTATAATAAAAGGAAGAAAGAGTACGAGCACCGCTCCGCCCCTACACCGTGAGTTCCGACCAGACCGCAGCTTTACAGTCATCGTTGAACCCTCCGAGACGTTTGTGTGTGATCTTTCCGAAGGTACTTGTTACGCTTGTTTATATTAATCATAATTAACTATGTTATTTATGTGTATTGCCATGCATATTTTATTTATTTATTTATTTATTATAACTTATATCCGAGGTACATACTGTTACAAGATCTAGCGTGTCACAAAGGGATGTCATTTATATCTCTCAGAGAATGATCATCGAACCTAGAAGCCTTAACCTTAGTTAAGTAAACTTTAATACGAAATATGGTTATACTAATTAAAGAATTGTAAATGGTTGTGTATTAATCCTTACACAACCATTTAGTTCCTGACATTAGCTCGTTCGACCAAACAGACACTAGCGTCATAATCGTTAAAAATCTTATATATCACAAAACAAAAACGAAAGTCGATCACCCAAATCTCCAATTGAAACTATAGAAAAATATAATAGAAACTAATACCATTCACTCTATACATCTGAGGCCTCCACAATCCACATTACATACGAAACGAGGGTGAAAACTAATAAAGGAATACCCGTTAAGTGCGTTAAGTCCTTTAGTTAGATCTGAAATGATGGTACGTGCCCAGAATGCCGATCGCGTTCAGGATACCTTACTAAAATTTGATTCTATGAAACGGACTTTGTCTAACTTCGAACATTGGGAAGTCGTTGAATTAATTTTAGTATTCCTTTTTTGCCTCTCTTTCTGACCAATTCGAGACGTTGTGTGTAGACGGAGCTTAACACTGTAGTTTCTTGTTAGCAGATGGAGGAAGTGAAAATTATGAATTCCATTAATTCGTCCGAGTGGAAAAGGAATCGCAACCGTCGCGTTTACAGCCAAACGTTGTACCACTGCGTCACAATGACCTTCCTAAATTAAATAAGTTTAGTTATAAGATGACGTTAACATTTACATATAAAAGGCAGGTAGGTTTAGCGAACATTCTATTTTATTTTCTGCCCATACTTTGGTAGGTAATATTTCTTTGCGCCAACGACTAATGGGACATTACATTGATACTCAGCAGGAAATAGGGTTTGAGGCGGTCTTGGTGCAGTGGCACAGCGTGTGACTGTAAACGTTTTGTTTGTGGGTTCGATTTCCATTCGAGGGCATGAATGAATTATTTAATATTTTCATTTCCTCGCTCTGGTAAGAACATACAGCTCATCATTGAATTGGGCCATACTAAAAATAGAACGGAGAATGGAGTATATCAACACTAGGTTCCTTCTGACTCCCCTACTAAATGCGGGATATAGCATAAAGCTAAAATAAGATTTTTAGGTAATAAAAAAAGTTCTGAAGAACCAGTTGCAGAGTATTCCTCTAAATAAGTTAGTCCTCGGTTCGAATCTTAATGGTAATGAGTACTTAGTCTCTCATCTTGAATATGTATACATTTGTATAATTTAGGCACCACTATATTCATAATCCTTAGTGAAAACGTATTTTCTTCTCAACACATTAAATGGTTTAAAATGACAAATTTATTATTATCATACCATTTTTTTATATCAACGAAGTTACAGACGTAACGGAAAAAAAATATATAAATTATATATATGACACAAAAAAATTATAGAAACATTTAAATATTATACTGTCCTTACACTCGCATAATGTCAACAGACCGTCTGTCCGTCCTGCTTCGTATAGCCCGTCGTTAGGCCTTCCTCCCAAAAAGGGATAGATATATTACCTCATAAACGCCTCAGTAATGGCTATCTAAATCTTAATACTGACTGAATTTAAGTTCTATGCCATTTCCTAAGCAGATTGAGCGTATATTACAGTGTATTACCATTTAAATGTATTTCCGTAGGCTGTCGTTGTTTGAGACCATCGTGCCGCAACGGAACAGCGTCTGTTAGTTGTGGGTTCGTTTCCCTCTCGGAGAGTTATTTTCATTTTCGCCCTCGCCCTGATAAAAAAACAAAGCACGGCTGTGGGTTCCGCTACTTATACTTCCGCCACAACATACTATACAATATTACGGATAAGCGGAATGTCTAAACACTAGTTTCATTTTATACAAGCATAAAAAGCGTTAAGTAGGAACAGCAGTAGTTTTTTTTTTTACTTTCTACAAAATCAGTACACATTTATAAAAGATCTTACTTTCCAATTTTAACCAAAATCGTTTTAAATGAATGTGTGCTATCAACACGTCAGGTAACCGATTCACTGGCAATTGATGTGTTTTTGCGCAGCTCATGCTTTTTACATGACCTTCCCCCAGTATCTTTGATACTGTGTTTTCGAAGGTCAACCGAGGTCTCCCCCTACCTCTCTTACAAAAAAAGTTGGAAAATTGGTTTCCAAAAATGTTTCAGTATTTCCTAATGTACGTGACTAGTCCGATTAGATCGTGTCATTTAAAATACTATTACTATACCATCAAATTTATTTATTAAAAAAACAAATATAGCGGTAGTAGGAGATCTTGGTTGACTTTCGAAAACACAGTATCAAAGTCCGGAGGGCTTGTATGAAGATGTTGATGTTAGTGGACGAGGCGAAAGAGGTATGCAGAGATCGTAGCGGTTGGCGCACCGTTCTCTCTGACTACCCCGCTAGGGATACAGCGTGACGCTAAGTTAAACAAATAAATAATTATTAAACAGCCAAAGATAAAATATAACATAAAATATAAATATATATATATATATATATATATATATATATATATATATATATATATATATATATATATATATATATATATATATATATATATATATATATATATATATATATATATATATATATATATATATATATATATATATATATATATATATATATATATATATATATATATATATATATATATATATATATATATATATATATATATATATATATATATATATATATATATATATATATATATATATATATATATATATATATATATATATATATATATATATATATATATATATATATATATATATATATATATATATATATATATATATATATATATATATATATATATATATATATATATATATATATATATATATATATATATATATATATATATATATATATATATATATATATATATATATATATATATATATATATATATATATATATATATATATATATATATATATATATATATATATATATATATATATATATATATATATATATATATATATATATATATATATATATATATATATATATATATATATATATATATATATATATATATATATATATATATATATATATATATATATATATATATATATATATATATATATATATATATATATATATATATATATATATATATATATATATATATATATATATATATATATATATATATATATATATATATATATATATATATATATATATATATATATATATATATATATATATATATATATATATATATATATATATATATATATATATATATATATATATATATATATATATATATATATATATATATATATATATATATATATATATATATATATATATATATATATATATATATATATATATATATATATATATATATATATATATATATATANTACACAGAATGGCAGGTACTAGCGAGGATGTCACGGTGAGAATGAAGAAGAACGTGCTCAGCTGGTTTGGGCACGTCGAACGAATGAGTGATGAAAGAATGGCAAAAAAGATTTATGATGGAAAAGTGAGCGGTAAGAGAGGTAGGGGGAGACCTCGGTTGACCTTCGAAAACACAGTATCAAAGATACTGGAGGAAGGTCACGTAAAAAGCATGAGGACCCCCCGAAGGGCATGTATGAAGAGGTTGATGACAGTGGACGAGGCGAAAGAGGTATGTAGAGACCGTAGCGTTTGGCGCTCCGTTCTCTCTGACTACCCCGCAAGGGATAAAGCGTGAAGCTAAGTTAAGTTAAGTTAAATATAAATATATAGAATAAACATATATCATATAATCAAGCAATAAAAAAATCATAATATTTTTGTGACTGTTTAAAATTTTTATTCATAATATGTATGTACATATACTATCATGGATGCTGTGGCTAGCTGGAAGGTCTGCGGTCATACACACATTTTTTGATTAAAGTTTAATTGAAATTAAATAGAAAGGATTTAATGTATATGCATGAAGTGTAAGAAGCCAGTCGTGGCGCAGGAGCACAAGCGCGACAGGTTATGGATTCGATTCCCACTCGAAGAAGTTTCTTCATTTCCTCCCACTGATAACGAGGCAAAGTGCGGCGTTTAGTTCCGCCATTCAAGACGCAATGCCTCCAGAATTCGTCGCAAAGTGGGGAACGGAGTGTCTTAACACTAGGTTCCCTCTGCCTACAATGCTGTGCGATACAGTGTGAAGCTTTTTTTTACAGACATTTTTAATATTTTATACAAAATTTAGTTTTTAAACGATTAAGATGAATATTTCCAAGAGTCACGGTTAGAAGCACGGTTAGATGAATAGTTTCCAAACTTTCGCTGTGCAAGATTTAGAAAGGACCATCTTCAAGAGTTTTGCTCCGAAAAGGTATCTCAAGTAAAGTTTTTAGCATACTTTCGAAGAGTCAACTAAGATAGGGTCTCAAGCGAGTGCTTATTGTATTATTCGTATACGTTTCTATTTTATTTTTTTTTCATTCTCTATTCTTTTGGAAAATTCAGCTGGTAAGCAGCACTAAATTATGTATAAATATAAACATATACAGAAAATATATAATATATGTTTTAAATATAAAGATAAGCGTGCGTATTTCCCCGAACAGGAAAAGAAGTTCTTTGATAACAATAATTTAACAATTACCCCGTCGACGTCGTCTAATCGGAATCTATAACATTATATTAATTATTATTTTTTAGTATCACGCTATATTCCACACAGAGAAAGGTAGACAGAAGGAACCTGGGAACCTCCTGTTAAAACCGAACCGAACCGAACACCGAATTCTGAAGTATTGTGTGCCGAGTGGCGAAACTCAACGCCGTGCATTGTTACCAGAGCAAGGTAATGAAAATATTAAATATTTAAATTCCTCAGGTGGGAATAGAACTCACAACCTGTCGCGTTTACAGTTATGTCCTTGCACCACGACTGGCTTCAGTCGTTAAATCTTATTTCCTTCATCTGTGATCAAACAAACTATTGTCTTTAGAAATGGAAGAAAAAAGATCATATTTAAATATTTTCAATATTTATTAAAAAATTTCCAGTTTCCTTATTTTCCCGTTCAGGTTTTTTTTTGAAAAAAGCAGCCAAACGCTCTTCCCACATACTGTGGTTAGCAGAGAAATAGTGTTAAGATACTCTTTTCTTTCTTACTTTCCATTCAATTTTAGATATTGGATTTAGAGCAGCGTAGCTCAACGCCGCGTGTCGCCTACAACAGTCGACAAAAGAAAATAATTTAAATGCAATATTTCCTATTGTGTTTTTATCATTAACTTAAACTTAACAAAACTTAACGAGTATAAAACATACACTAAAAATGTATCCGTATAAATCTTTCTATTTATAAAGGCGAACAAGTAGCAAAGTTTGAAAGTTAGAAAAACAAAAAGTTAAACGCAAGTCAAACTTAGAGGCGGGCGGAGGCGACAAAACGAAGAGTTACTTTCTTAGTGGTTTCTGCGATAGAATACACGAAACTTTTTGAATTCATTGTAAGTCCAAAACGGCGGTCAAAGAATTTTAAAATATGTCTGAAAAACATCTCTCTATGGAGAAATTGTTTTACTACATAGATGGTTAGTAACTTCTGAAACTATTTTTACAACTAAAGCTAAAGGGCGGTTGGCGCAGCAGCATAAGTGTGAACGCGACAGTTGTGGGTTTTTTCCCATTCATAAGAATATTTTTTATACTTCGTCTTAGTGAGAAGACATTACACGTGGTGTTCGTAATAACATATCATACTAGTTTTCACTTGCAACCGCAAGCATGGTCAAATAGAAAGACCTGACAGACAGAGAGTGTTGTGACACATTCTAGGGTCCGTATTTATAAACAGGTCTCAACTATGAGATCGTTCTTGAGATGTCGTTTTCATTCATATATTTTTGGTTTATAAATATGGCCCTAAGTGTCCAGTAACTTCGACCGCAGGTATCTACAGTACGTCGAAACTATAAACGAGAAAACCTTCTTCGAAATGAAATAGTCCATCTATCGAGGGTGGAGAGAGGTCAACACAATAAGATGTTATAGATAAGCACCCGCCGCTCGCGGTTGCTGACATTCACAAGTTATATCACTTTTCCGTACTTTAATACTAACGTCTGTGATTATCTATAATTTAGATATACTGCAAAAGGCAGTTTAAGTCTATATAAAATGCACAATGACTACAATTAATTGGATAAAGATTGATACAGTATTGTATAAAATAGTTTCGAAAATATTTATTTTTTAAAGTTTTTTTTTGTTACTTATAAAACATAAAAATGGTGTACTGTGGATTATTCTTAGGAGATAGACTAACAGAACTATCCTGGACTCTTTTTTAGAACTTTTAACGATGAGTAATTCCGTTATATGTATATATTTTTTGTACAACTTTAAGTTTTTTAGTTTTCCCGTTTTAATCTCTACTCAAATAGCTTCTGGGCATGATATAATTTAATCTTTAGTCTTCCTCAATAAATATTCTATCTAACACAGAAAATATTTTTCTAATTGAATTAGTTGTTTCTAAGATTAGAACAATCATATTAACTTTTCGAATTAATAATATTAGGTACAAATATAACTAGCGTACACCTAGCCTATTCTATTGAATAGGCTAGGTGTACGCTAAGCTAGGTGTAGGTGTGATACTTTTTATTTAAAGTATCACAATGGGTTCTGTAACAGTACGCAAAGTTTCATTGGAGACTCGCCACGAGCTGAATGAGGATAACTAAGTAATTTGACACCAGCGTCCCAGACGTGGTGAGACGAAGGAGATACGTAAATTTGACTATAATAAAGACTTCATTAAAACGGCTTCTTCATTTAAAACAAAGAACATTAAATTAGCATTAAGTTAGCATTTTTGTATTAGGCCTAGGTCCATCTCAATAAATTCGTAGTCATAAGTTAAAATATTTTGATGTATGGGTATCAAAGTATCTTCACGCCTCCTTTCCCTGGTAGGATAGCTAAAGAGAACCTAGAGCCAAAAGCTACGGGCTCAGCATGACTTATTCGTCTTGGCATCTTTCGACTGACGTCAACCTTCAAATATGCCGTCGTATCCCAGGAGCACAAGAGTGCAACTGTAAAGGTTTTTTAAAAAGACGATTGTGAGTTCTATTCTCACTCGAAGGAATGAAATATTTAATTTTGTCATTTCCTCGCTCTGGTAACGAGCCGCTCAATATGCAATGTTTCAAGAATTCGAAGGAAAATGTCTTAATGAAGAACGGTATGTCTTAACACTAGTTTCCCAGGATCCCTCCTAGAATGCCTATCATGCTATGTGCAGGATACAGCGTGAAGCTATAAAAAAATCAATTCAACCAATCCATAATGACTTCATAAGTACGCATGTAAAAATTCGGCAATAAAATAATTTTAAAATTCTTCTTAAAATTGTTCTTAAAATTCTTAAAAAATGTGAAAATAAGAGAGACTTAGACTTTTAAGTAAATAAAAATAAAATTTTACTTTTTAAGCTGCCAGCGATAAAAACTAAAAGTGAACATTCCATTAAGTAAAACGAAGCTTGTTGTATAAATGTGCAACAAAAACTTTCTTTGAAAGCAATATATTGGAATAGATTGCTATTCCATACGTTTTTCCATTGCAATTGTCGGCTATTTCACATAATGACCGGCCTCACTGTGCGGATACTTTGATCCTTTTGATAAATGTAGGGAAATTGCTATCGAATTAAATAGGCTTTAATTATCGCGTTTCTACACATTGAAGTGCAGTCTGTACGGGCAACTGGTTTTGTAGGTTAAACTGTTTATAGGTATATCTATTAGTGCTATTTTTTTCAGCTTCACGCTGTATCCCGCATGTAGCAGGTTAGGCAGAGGGACCCTAGTGCCAAGACACTCCGCTCCTCATTTTCCGCTGAATTCTGTAGGCTTTGCGGAATCTCAACGCCGTGCTTTGCCTCGACACCAAAAGCGAAGAAATGAAATGCTCGAATGGGAATTGAAACCATAATCTGTAGCGTTTACAGTCACACGCTTGTGCCTCTGCGCCACGACTGGCCTCTTTATCTTTTACTTATATTCATTCGAACACAAAAATAAAACATTAATAATTAAATATGTGACGCTGCTATGAATACTCGTCTTATAAACCGGTTTAGGTCAAGCAAGTGGCGTCACACCTACACTGTATATGAACATCAACAAATCATCAACAAATGCCGAAGTCAGCCTAAGCCTAGCGGAGAGTACTAATCTATATAATATTTTATCTATGGTACTACTAGAAGTAATAATAAAAATATTTCAAATAATAATATCAATCATTGATATGAAATATTATTTTCAGTCTTATTGTGAATAAAACAACTTACTTCCGGTAAGAGTATCCACGTCAAGCATTTCACAAAGTTGGCTTATTATCTTGACAGTGGTGTACCCGCGTCAAAATAATTCAACCATGTAATATCTCGGGGGATCCCCTTCATAATTCGTGTGAGATGATGATCTTGAAAGCTTATCCATATATTGCGAAGCTGATAATGTAGTGTTTAAATTAAAGTATACTATTGTTTTTGAAATGATAGGATGATGTATTTATTAAACAGTATAGTCCTAGGAATATAATATTTGAGCTGAAATTGTTGAATACATAATAGTAATATAATATAACAAATAAAGAAAAATAAAATAAATATATATATCGAATGTTAGAACAGCATAGAGATAGCATAGAGAACAATAATTCTTATTTTAAATTCCACCTAAATGACACAATTGGGTCTAACCTAAAAAACCTAAATGTGTCAATTTTCATGACACTTAAACGTTTTACTTGTATAATATATGGAAAACGGAGTATCTTAACAGCCGCAGGAGCATATACTGTGACTGTTAACGCGACTGGTTGTGGGTTCAATATTCACTCGAGGAAATGAAATACTTATTTAAATTTATATTTCCATTTCTTCGCTCTGGTGTCGAGGCTAAGCGTGGCGTAGAGTTCCGTCACTCAACGCGGAATGCCATCAAAATTGGGCGGTAGGTGGGGAACAGAGGGTCTTAACAGTAGGATTGCGGTTTGCGGAATACAGCGTGAAACTGATTTAATTTAACTTATAAGCGACGAGTAAGAATCTTCCCGGTTTTAGCCAAAAAAAAGTATATGGTAGTAATCTATAGTAAACGAAAATTAGACCTACAACGACAAAAACACTTTAAAATTATAAAATATTTTAATACACAACCCTAAATCTAATAAAAAAAATCGAAATAAAATCTCTATCAAATAAACATCCATCTACATTCATTCATTATAATGTAAATATTTAATTTTGTGTAAAGCCTATATATTAAAAGAATTTTATTCTTTACTCATAACATTATACGTTTGTACAGTGGCTGTATAAAGCACCTTTTTTGTAAATTTATAATCCATTGTCACGGGAAATCCCTGGATAACGAGTTTTTAAGGGTTTTATACGAAACAAGAAACCTTTCATGTGTAAAGCAAATTTTTGTAATGGATAAGCAATGATAATTAAATTTTTCGAATTATTGGCTTTTTGTTTTGCATTTTTTTTACAGTATAACAATCTCGCCATTTTTGAGCTTGCATAGAGACAAACGGAAAGCTGGTATATTAGTGGGAACCCCCTAAAAGTGCGTTAAACACATATAACTTTATATCCTTTCTTTTTTCATGCTATTATATGATTCCAATTAGATCATCCGTTAATGGCATACGATCGCTTTTGCATTTAAAAAAACAATTGTGGTTTTTAACTAAAGATGTTGTTTAAGAAACGATTTCTTAATGAAAAAAGAACTATTGAAGTTTTGCCATCAACGAATAGACGCTTCGGTAAGGCAAAGAAGTGGCATTACCTCGGTCGATGGTACTAATAATGTAATGGTAGCTTCTTATCCCGCTTAACACTCAATACGGCGTTCTTTTTTTAAATATGTAAAAAAGTAAAATTTAGGTGGATGTTTTAATCATTTATAGTATCTAGGCACTGTATACCGCACACAGCAAAGTAGGCAGAGGGAACCTAACAACATTATCTTTTCCTTTTGTCGAATCCTTGATGCATTGCTTGAAGAGTGGAAGAACTAAGCGCCGCGCCTTTTCTCGTTGCCAGAGCCAGGAATTGAAAATATTAAATAGTTCATTCCCACGAGTGGTAATTGAACCCACAAACCCACCATCGTACGTTTGTGCCGCTATCCTACGAGAGCCTCAATATTTTATTATTTATATTTAAAACCATAATTTACAAAAGTGCATTACAAATATCAGTATTTATTTTCCGTATTTCAAATATTCTTTCAAACAAAGGTAACAGAAAAAATGGATAAGAATTAAAAATAAAGTAGGCTAGACGACGAAAGGAGCAAAAAGAGAAAATTAAATACTCCTTGCTTCTTTGAAATTATTATAAAGATAGTTGATTTTTCATAATATTTTCACAATTACACATTTTACATAATATATTTGAAAGGGATATATTTGTGTGGACATATTATATTATATTTTTATAATAGCTGTTGAGGCTGTAGTGGCCCAGTAAGCGTCTGGCTGTAAACATGATGGTAGTGAGTTGGATTCCCCGGTAGAATAAGGATTATTTTGATTTCTCGCTCAGGTTAATGCAAAGTGCGATGTTGACTTCCGCTACCCGATAAGCAATATCTAGAATGAGAACGGAAACGGAGAGTCAGACAGAGAGTCTTAACACTAGGTTCTTTTTCTCTATTATGCTACAGCGTAAATTAATTAAAAAATATAATTTTGAGTGTAATATGTTTTATTTTATATATAACTATATATAACTTTCAACTTATATAATTATATATAACTTTCAACTTTTAAATATAACTCTAAAACATGATTTAGAATATTCTAATTTCACAATAATACTTTCACGTTTCGCTGTCAGGAAAAGTATTATTTTTATTTAGGTCACGTTTTGGACATAATTCAATTTTAAATAACACACGGTTATGTTTTTTTGAAAGGCCTTCCGTAGGAAACACGTGTCTGTACATGTTGGTATTACATTAATACGTAAATCGGACTCGTCAAAGCTGTAAGTATTTGGAGCTTTTAGGATTTATTAGTATACATTATATTATTTTTGTCAGCTTTAAGCTATCGCTCGCATAGCAGGGTAAGCAGAGGGAACCTAGTATTAAGATACTCCGTTCCTCACCTTCCGCCGAATTCTAGAAGCATTACGTGTTAATTGGCAGTTCTCATCGCCGCGCTTTGTCTCGATACCAGAACGAAGAAATGGAAATATTAAATATTTCTTTTCCTCGAGAGAGGATCGAACCCACAACCTGTTGCGTGTACTGACTGGCCTTGGTATTTTTTTTTGTTCTAGTTGTTATTTTAGTATTATTTTTTTAATGAATATACAGAGGCCAGTCGTGGCGCGGGGGCACAAAGTGTGACTGGTTCTGGGTTCGATCAAATTTTATAAAAGTAATTGTAATACTGAGTGACGTGTTACTTCTTCATTATAGTTAATTTATAATAATTTAAATAATACAAATTTTGGAACATTTTACATAGTAATAATAACAAAAAAAAAACGATTTATTCACCTTAATAAAGGAGCTAGTATAAAAATCTATTAACTCACGATCGTTGGCTGAAACGAATTACTAATAAAAAAATATATAAAAGCCAAGCAAAGAAAAGTGAAAACTTAGTATTTTGTTTTCTCTGATTATTATATAAGTATCTAATAAGAATAATCTAAATACTTGGGACCCGACGGGCACCCCGGAAATAGGTTAGGTTGCATAAATTTAAATAACATTAAAATATACCGCGCTTATTATTGCCACTGCGTTACGCAAATTCTTGGAGATCATTTTCATAAGCATTTTGCTTACGATGAAGATAAATTATCTTTGGAGAACAACGTTACAGGGAAAAATAAATGTTTTATTTATAAATCTAAAAAAATAGTACTAAATCACTGTATTATACCAGCTAAAGCTAATAATACAGTGATTGATAACGATTTAGTACTATTTTTTAGATTCACGCTGTATTACGCATATAGTAGGGGAGACAGAGGGAACCTGGAAACCTAATTAAGACATTCCATTCCCCATTACTAAAGTACTCGGTTCCTCACTTTCCGCCGAATTCTGAGACACTGCGTGTTGAGCGGCGAAACTCAACGCCGCGCTTTGCCTCGTCGAAATGAAAATGTTAAATATTTAATTTCATGAAGCTCCACTATTCCGTTTCACAATGAATACCCGGTTATTTAAAAAGATAAAACAAAAAGACCATTTAAAGTTTTAAATAGGACGAGAGCTTATCTTAAAAAGCAATATATAGATAGTATTGCCAACCTTATTGAATTTTCACCGGTTTTCAAGATTTGTTTTTTTTTTCATTTGAGGCGAAGTTTTCCACTCAGCGGAAAGTTTGTATTGCGCCAACTTTAATGCGATTGTGAGATTTTATTTAGCTTATTATCTTTTAACATTCGTTAAAACATTTGCTTTGTAATTATGTTCAATAAATAAAATAAAAAAATCAGCTTCACGCTGTATCCCGCACACAACAGTAGTGTTAAGACACTCCATTCCCCACTTTCCGCCGATTGCGGCGGAACTCAACGCCGCATGTTGCCTCGACACCAGAGCCAAGAAATGGAAATATAAATTTAAATAAATATTTCATTCCCTCGAAAGGGCATCGAACCCACACCCAATCGCGTTTTAGAGTCACACTTTGTGCACCTGCGCCATTACTGGCCTATAAGTTGCCACATAAAACTTTTGCTATTAGGTAACTTGCCCAGACAGATCAATGTCGCAGGAACGACGACACATTACTTAGAAATATAAAAAGTTTAAATTTAGCTTAGGTCAGCTAGGCAGTGTAAGAGGGTACTTAGAAGATGTACTCTACATTTGTATGGCTCAAAATTTATAGATAAATATATTCGTAGAGTTCAAGAAGAATCAGAAAGAATTCAAGAAGTTTCAAATTTTTAAACATTTTTAAAGTGTTATTCCACACTTAGGAAAGAAAAATACTTATTTAGAAAACCGACCTGGTCGGTTTCCAGGAGGCGTGGATTCGAGTCCCGCTGCGTTCAAATTTTTATCCGTTTTCTAAATAAGTAAGTTTCAAATTATTTGTAAAAAACAGAATTTGAATCTCGGACTCAAGGCATTTGTAGATAAACAATCTTTCCATCTAAACCAGTTTGAGACCGGTCGTGGCGCAGGGGCACAAAGTGTTCTGCAAAATCGACTGGCTGTAAGTTTGATCCAAACTCGAGGAAATGAAATATTCTTTTACATTTATATTTTCATTTTCGCTTTGGTGTTGAGGCAAAGTGTGGCGTTGAGTTCTGTCATTCTACACGCAATGCCTCCAAAATTCGGCGGAAAATGGGGAACGGAGTGTCTTAACACTAGGTTTCTTCCGCCTACCCTGCTGTGTGCATGATACAGCGTGAAGCTGATTGATCCATCTAAACCAATGAGATAATTTAAAAATAATTCATATAGAAAACAACAACAAATGTAACATAAAAATATGAATGCTACGGTACTTCAAGGTATTTTAAATAAAATATTCTAGACCAACAATGCTTTTCTAATGCGTACTAACAACATTTTCTTTATAAAAATATGTAGGACTTGGTTCCAAGTGCGGTTGGATTTCTTATATTATTTTATATAATTAAAGTTATATTTTTTAAGCTTATTTACATATGAACATTATTATATTTAAAGAAAAAGGCTCCAACTCGATTTACTTCGCGAGGTTATAAAAAAAAGAAAGTGCTTTCTCAGGTTTTCCAGTAAGTCCGGTCCTCATTCTCATAAAAATCGGTTGAGCTATTTCGGATATTTCGGACAAGCAGAAAGACAGTTGTGGATTCGATTCCCACTATGAACAAAGCGCGACTTCGTTACTCAACACAATGCCTCGAAAACTGGGCGGAACGTAGAAGTATCCTTACATTAAGTTCGCTTTGTTACCAGAGCGAGGATTTCCTCGAGTAGGAATCGAACACACACCCTGTCTTGTTTATATTCACACGCTTGTACTCCTGTGCCACGACTGGCTTACCTTGTTATGAAGCTTAAGATTATATTATACTAATAAATCATAAATAAGCATTCACTAACAAATATATCTTCATATCAATTTGTACGTACAAAGTATATGGAGTTGTATACTCAAACTTGAACACGTAATAATCTGTAGGGAGCAAACTACAAGATCGAACAAACCGCATCTATAAAAGCAAACTCCCTAATGTCAAGTCACACATACAAACTTTTAGTTTCTCATTGTTTCGACTTGAATGCCCTTTACTTGATCATTTTATTAATAACCTTATTTATATTAGACATAGGGTTCAAAACGCTTTTATTGTACGTTGAAAATCTAAAATTACCTAGCGGATTGATGTACGAGAATAAGCGTTTTCCTATATATTTTTTTAATAATTAAACAGAGTGTGCGTTTTAAAGTAAATGCTAATAAACTATTGGGCTTGAAAATTAATCCTAATAAACGGCTTGTTATTTTTTTTTTAGTTTTATGCAGTTGGGGTTTTTGTTTTTATAAATATTTTTTTATTTTTCACTTTTTTGTAAGGATTCATTACGTTAATGATAATAATGATATACCTTTTTGAAATTCTCGTAATGAGCTCTTGAATTTGATACCCATATTTTGGTATTCGAAACCAAATTTTTTTTTTTCATTATTCCAATGGTGTCCACAGCCGCTATAATTTTTTTTAACATCACCTATTTAAGAACACTTGGGCTGCTAAGACGAATCAAACGATACCTCAATTACGTAAATCCGTTCAGCGGTTCTGTAGATATGAGGTAAAGAGGTATGAGGTAAAGAATATTACATACATACATGCATACAAAAGAGCAACTGTTGAGTTTCTTGCCGGCTCTTCTCAGCAGAACTGCCTTCCGAACCGGTGGTAGCTTTTTTTTTGTTTTTTTGTTTTTGAATACAAGATACGCGCGAAATCCATAACCCTTCTTTAGCAATCGGGAATATTTTTTTCCTAAATACACTTAAATATTATAAAATAAATATTCATATGGCTTAAATGAGCGAAGCCGTGGGCAGGGCGGCTTGTTCTACATGTAATAACATATGACATTTCGTACGCAAAGCAAAACCTATTGTCAAATGAAAGTGCCTAAATACAATGCCAGAAGAGACACCGACATTGACGAAACCCCCTCTTACCAGAACAGGGAATTGAAAATAATGCCTTCCATCGAGGGAGAATCGAACCCGTTTACAACATGATTGTGGCACACTACGCCACGATGACGTCAATCTAATATATAATTTGCTGTGTACTATATATTCTCTTGTTTCCTAAAATATACTTAAAACATAACTGATATTTTTTTTTGTTGTTAGGTACTACAAAATTCTGTAAATCAGTACTCTATATTACTTCTAATAGATTTAGAACTTTACGGTGTAATTTCAAGCTTTATCTCTTATATACTTTAACGTTACGTACCGCTCACCATCCGAATTTGAGATATTACACGAAGAATAGAGTATCTTTACTTTTGTATTGATAGTGCGCGGAACTCAAAAAAAAAACGTTTTCTCGAGTGTGGCTCGTCGTTTTTGGTATCAGCCGAGCGACGATGCTCGGTTAAGGATTCAGGATTTTGTTCATATAACTGTTAATAACAATACTTAATTTGAAAAAACATTAGATTTTTGCATAGCTTATATAAAACCTGAATGAAATACGGTTTTACTGTGGCTTCGATTTTAGTTTAGTAGTTAGTATTAAGTTCTTTAAATTTTTTCACTCTATTAACAAGACAAAACGCAGCGTTGAGTTGCGCCACTCAATACGTAATGACTTAAAAATTAGGCAGTGCGAAACGAAATGTCATAGTATTAGGTTCCATCTGATGGAACCTATTGCCATGACTCTGTTATATTCGTAAAGCTAAAATAACTTTTAGGTCGGTCGTGAAGCAGGGGCACAAGTGTGCTTCTGTAAAGGCGACATACAGGTTGTGGGTTCGATTCCCACTAATGACTCGGGTAACGAGGCAAAATCACGGCGTTGAGTTCTGCCACTCAACACGGAGTGCCTTCAGAAATTGACGAGAAGTGAGGAATAACTTAACTCTATATTTCCAGGTTCGTTCTTACTTTACTTAGACCACAGTGCGAGCACTCTAATTATGTGGTGTAAACTTAGTGTTAAAGAGTGAAATTAGGTCGTTGCATTCATTAGAAACCTCGACTTAGTAACCTCATACGTACAATTGTTTTAATATTTTTATTTTTCTTATTTCAACATGCTTTCTTAAGATGTGCCGTTTTATGTAATGAATTCGTAAGCTTTAAGAAATTTTATTCTTGGCCATTTTAATTTACGCTTACATTATGTTCTGCAATCTCGACGAAATATTATATTAATACTAGCGAACAGCTCGCAGCTTCGCCCGCTTAAATTTGTGAATTATTTGTTTGTTTAAGTACAGGGAATTACGTTCCTGTTTTAAAAAAAAATGTATGCCTGCAGCGCACTTTAGATTTCTAAAGTGAAAATTATTAAAGCCATAGATGGCATTTTCGATTTTCATTAAAATTATTAATAATTATTATTGGGGGCTTTTAACAAAGTAATAGAACCAGAAACAATATATTAAAAAAAATTGTCTGTTTGTTGGTTTTTCTCTTTGTCGACTTATCTCAGAAACGACTTAACCGACTAAAGGAGCGAAGATGCGATCGCGGTGCGGGAGCGGTAAAATCAGTTCTTTTTATTTATTATACTTTTTATTGTAACATTCGTCATGTATGAATGATGTAATGATTAAATAACAGACTTATTATAAGAGTTTAGAATTTGATCAAAATACATTTATTTTATGATAAAAATTAAAATAACATATTATATAATATTTTATATTATAATAACGTATAATAAAAAAAAATTAAATCAGCTTCACACTGTATCCCGCATACAACAGGGTAGGCAGAGGGGACCTAGTGTTAAGACACTCCGTTTCCCACTTTCTGCCGAATTCTGGAGGCATTGCGTGTTGAGTGGCAGAACTCAACGCCGCGCTTGATCTCGACACCAGAGCGAAGAAATGGAAATATAAATTTAAGTAAATATTTCATCTCCTCGAGTGGGGATCGAACCCACAACCAGTCGGTTTACAGTCACACCTCGTGCCGCTGCGCCACGACCGGCCT
>JAAIXJ010000211.1:32659-179028 GCA_013403705.1 Heliconius hermathena
GGCGGACACTGCTACATACACCAGTACCAGGACATAAAGCAGCATCACACACCTATCCATCATACACCAAGTGTTAACGTTGACGCACCGCAAGGCACCGCGAAACTATCTAAATATAATATATATAAAATTAAATGCCACGGCAATTCACTTAGCCAAGCACATTAGTACCAACGAAGCCAAGCAGCAGTCGGTTGTGACTATAATATTAGTTAATACTAAAACAAGGGTCAATGAACTCTAACAGTCGTATAAATCGTAAATAATTAATATTTGGTTAATGTCTAATGTCTATTATATTTAATTAAAGTAATATATATAAAATATTGAAAGATTACTTTTATTGTAGGACATTAAACAGACTCATATTTATATAATATTTATAAATTGTAAATATATATTTTGATATAATAGTTTTATATCATATTATAAATTATACTATTATATTTATATTTCCTTTTATAGTAACATGTTAAATATTTATTAATATATATAGAAATTACATTTATAAGTTATTATAATTCACCAAACCTATTTAACTTTCATTTCACAATTCCCATACACGCATCTAACGAAGATGGCGGCAGGCATTCTGCGTACATTAATATAATTGTAATTTTATATACCTCATAAAAACATCTTCATGTATTTATTTCCATTTACTATATAAATAATATTTATCTCTGGATATTGACGGCATTATATGCATTAATATCACTCTTCTTTATTTTAATAATAATCTATTAAAAACTTACCGACGAAGTATTTCAATACAAACAATCGTAAATAGTGAAAGCACTTATAACTTATCTTAGCAACCTCAAATACTTATATCACAATTGAAAACACAATCTCACATGCTTTTTATATACATTAAATATAACTAGATATATGTTAATTATAAATTAAAACTTCTCTAAACATTTAAAACATGCATCCTTCCTCAGACGCGTCCGCCATCTTCCTTCTCTTTCTTTTCTTTTTTTCCTTGACTTTGACGTTGACAGTAGCTTATTCAGCCAACATGATATTTTACAATAATTAAAATATTAATTATGTTATTATTTATTTTAAATTATAATACATAACGTTTCATTATAATTATTAAATTATTTTTAATAAATATATTTTATATCTGAGTATTTTACCTACGGTATATTACGTCACTTCAATATTACTTGTGAACGGAACGCGTAATTAAATAACTGAACTAAACTATTATTTATAAGATTGTATTTATCTTAAGCTATAATTAAATTATATTTATAATATTTTTTATAAATGTTTTTTTTTTAATTAATTATATTATTTACCAACACAATTTAGTTGTGGTATGGATCGTTACAATACATATCGACAGACAGACAAGAAATTAAAAAAAATATTTTTAATTTCTATTATTCTTTTTAAGTATCCCTCTATCCATTTCAGTCGAAATTACTAAATGTGCAGACAAAATATTTTTAATGTCTTATTATATAATATATAGAGATAGAAAAAATTAAAATTATATAATTTATCTACAAATTCTAAAGTATAATTCAAATTTTATATACATTTTTATTGATTCTATTGTATAGTATTTTATTCGCGCCAAGACTGGCTTGACTTACCTTGACTTTATAATATTAGTGTACATAGAAT
Organism: Heliconius hermathena; assembly: GCA_013403705.1. NCBI lineage: Eukaryota > Metazoa > Arthropoda > Insecta > Lepidoptera > Nymphalidae > Heliconius > Heliconius hermathena. The sequence continues at coordinate 34,304 of JAAIXJ010000211.1, forward strand.
GTAGACCACTAAAGCGACTATATAAAAATACATATATTTATCTTTTTTTTTGTAAGCACATTTAAAAGAAATAAAAAAATATATTATTTATTTAGTATCACGGAGACTTTTGCATGAGATGGAAATAAGCCCAACTTACTAACCTATCTACTAAACATTACCATTAACTTATTATTATCAATAATTCTAGCACATCATACTAAAACGTATATCTAAATTATAATTTCAATATAATGTTCTTATCATCATATTATGAGACCAATCGTGGCGCAGGAGCACGAAGTGTGACTGTAAAAGCGGCTGGTTGTGGGTTCGATCCTCACTCGAGGAAATTAAATTTTAATTAAAATTTTCCATTTCTTCGCTCTGGTGTCGAGGCAAAGGCGTTGTCCGCCACTCACCACGCAATGACTCCAAATTTCGGCGAAAAGTGGGAAAAGGAATGTCTTGACACTAGGTTCCCTGCTGTGTGTGGGATACAGCGTGAAGCTGATATAACGTTACTTAATTAAAAATTAAAGAGCCCGGGTCATACCCGGCAAACGTGATTATCCAAAGTAAACTCAGCGGATGAGGCTGAAATTAAACTAGTTCAGAATAATAGACTATAATATAATTATCTATACTTAAAGTAATCTTAACTTTGGTAATATATGATTTAGTGAATAGCGAAATTGTCATATTTATAGATAAAGGACTAAATTTTAATTTTATTTTAATTAAACAAACTTTTACTAAAAATATCGAGAAAACACCTTTTGTTTAACTCAAACTAATGTTTATTTTTTAATTTCATTATTTAAAATTCTCCATAGTGTCGTGGCGCGGTGGACCTACGACTGACTGTAAAAACGATGATTATGAGTTCAAATCACGTTCAGGGGAATTAACTAGTTGTAGGGGAATTAACTGCTCTGGCGAGACAAAAGGCGTTGTTTTGTACCCGTCCATATGCAATAAAAGCGTAGAACGAAGTGGTTGACACTAAAGTTTCCAAAGCCTAGCTACAATGATATATGTATATGAGATAAAGTCTGAAGCTAAGAAAAAAATATATAAAATATTCTATACAATATATTTAACAAAAAAATCATTAATTTATTTAATAATTAATCAATGCCGAAAAGCATGGAGGTACTAAATGGAGCTCCGAAGAAATTAAGTGGCGTACATTTCGTAAAACCGCAAAATAACAAATCGCGTCATTAGACTAAGTAAAGACGCAGTTGTGGTGCGCCGAACGCCTCTTAAGCTAAAATCAAAATGATATAGAGTAGAGGTTCTTTAGAATATACATCAAACACATATATAAGAAGAATATTTAATTAGCCGTGGTGGCTCAGGGGAACAAGTGCGACTTTAAACCCGACTGATTTTGAGTTCGATTCTCACTTGGACATATTCAATAATTTAATTTACTCGCTTTGGTAACGAGACAAATCGTGGCTTGATTTCCGTCACTCAACAATGCAATGCCTCGAGAATTCGGCGAAAAGTGGAGAACGTGGAAGTATTATATTTTAATGGGGAACAGTGTGTCTTAACAATAGGTTCTCAGGTTCCCTCTGCCTAGTCTGATTTGTGCGGGATACATCGTGAATATATAAACAAATACTTCATATTGGGATAAGGCCTGGGTGCAAACGCTAGGGTTAAATCATCAGGACTTAGGAAAAGTAAATATTTCTGGTTGTACGACCAAATACAATATCTCTAATTTGAGCCGAAAGTCAAGAACGTCCTTGTAATACGCTTCGTCTGTCTATCCTACTATATTCGAAATAGAGCCAAGCTGAAAAAATAAACCTCTAAAATATTTAATCATGCTTTTTAACTTGATATATACTCGTAAACTAACTATAGCTGTCAGTCAAATCAATCAGTCAACATAAACTACTTTTATTTGATAACTGTAAAATAATACGTTATGTGTTAAAAGTCAATTTTTGTTTGTATCTATGAACATATCTACTTGTAACTTTTGCATTCAATCTACGTTATGGAATAGAAGTGTATTTACATTAGGTTCCAAGGTTCCCTTTGCTTACCCTATTATGTGCTGGATATAGCGGGAATCTACATATAAGCCATTTCCAATTTACCACTCTACGACATACCTTAACCACTGAGTTTGGTTAAATGCTTAGAGCGTTAAGTCAAGCGATTCTATCAGTAAAGTGAAACCTCGACTATTGTTCTTAAGTGAAATACTAAGCGATCAGTGAAATTAGAAATGGTTGAATTGACTTTGTTTTTGGTGCCCTGTGTTTTTGTTAATCTATACTTACGTAGGTACATTAATAAAAACAAATATACATAAAACAGAGACAGAAGAAAGTATTAGTTTCGCTTTTAGAATTATCTAGTGTTCATATGATCTTTGAAAACGGCTTTCTCAATTTTTAAGGATTATTTTCATTAAAAAGTATGATATGGTTAATTTGTTATATTTACTATAAGTAAAAATAAATAATATGTATGCTATGTTTTGTTTGTGTGTAATGTGCCATAGCAATAATGCTATAGCAACATTGTTTCATGTAAAAAAGTGTATATAAAGTGATAGACATTTCCTTTAAGGTATCCCCAGCCCGACCGACGAGATGCGTGTCTCAAGCCGAGGTGCGTTTCCCACAGGGGACGCCCTTGCCGCCGTCGACACCCTCTCAAGCAGCCACGTAATGCTTGCAAATTCTCATTGACAGAGTACCCTCTTCCCTACCACCCAATAGGGTTAACAGCATTAATCTCTAAAAAAACCCTTTAAGTTACTTTACTATATTGAGCTGGAGCAGAGATGGCCAAGGCGTATTATTACATTGTAAAGGGGCCCCTGAAGACTACATATGTGGTCGCAAGCAAGATATATTAGTATAATTTATATTTTTGTAACTTTCATTCGGTAAAATACATTTAACGAACTGCAGTTTTTTTTCTCACATCATTAGATCAATACAGAAGATAACAATACATATTATACAAAATTTTTGAAGAACATTTTCAAAAGGCACAAAAATGCTAGCTACTTAATTGTAAACTGCCTATTGTTATAGAAGTACCTATTTGCTATTTAAAGTTTTGTATGTAACATTTTAATATTAGGCAATATTTTGAGACTCGAATTTGATTATATTGATACTGGATACAGCATACAAATGTGTGACTGTAAACGTGATAGGTTATGGATTCGATTTCCACTCGAGGAACTCCCACATGAAATATTTCATATTTTCGTTTCTTCGCTCTGGCTCTTCGCGGCGTTGAATTCTGCCGCACGCAATGCATCCATTCATCAATCAGTTCTGCGGAAAGTAGGAACAGAGTATCTTAATATTAGGCTGCCTAGTGTTACATGCTGGATAGAATGTGAAGCTAAAAAATATCTAAACGTCTTGTTTTATTTTAATATATTAGAACATAAACATATAAAATAAAGTATCCACGACTAATATCCCTTAAAAGTACCCTAAAGTAATATAAAGAAAGATTTCATACAATATTTCACTTTACCAGTGTGTCACATTGCAAACAAAATCATACTCTTTGAATTTCACTTGCAGATATATTGGCTTGCAATATTGAAGTAAACATGTCTTTGTAGTTCAATGTGAGTCTCGTAGAATCGTATGGTACAAATAAATAAATGTCGGTGTCGCGAAAAGATATTTAAAACTTTTCTGTAGAATAATTCTGTTGTTTCTAAAAAAATATTAAATATTAAGTTATGTTATGTTGGTTTGTTTTTTAAAGTAGCTTTACGCGTTTTCCCGCAACGCAGGTTAGGCAGAAGAAGCCCAGACTATTACGTAGAGTTCTGCCACTCAACACAGATTAAAACAAAAAATCCTTGAACGTCAAATTAAAAATTTTTCGACAATTTTTTTTTCGTCAATTTTTATATAAGTTCTTGACACCTTAAGATGTATAAAATAAATTCAACTTAGCGAAGAAGGGGCCACTAAAACGTCGTCACACAATATAAAAACAAACTGTTATATTTTTCACGTAATATAAGAAAAAAACAATTTATCTTTATTGATAATATTTATTTGAATAAAATTAATGGGCTAACCTAAATAAATATACACTGTCTTTTATGAATTAGTGTACCTCTCTGTTTTATAAACATAGAAAAAATATAATATATAAAAAACCATAATAAGTTTTTTTGAGAATCATTGTGTTCTCCGTTTTTCTAATTTTAAGGAGTTTTTCCAATTTCTGTCTAATTTTAAGGAGTTGTATACGAGTATGAAATCCAGTGGGAGTGATGGGTAGTGGTAACTGTCAGAATGCCAGTTGACACTTTACTTACGCCAGCGTCAGTTGTATCTCGTACTATAAACTAAGCATTCTTATTGCTATTAGCAACATTATGAACTATAATATTTTACAATGTTATAACTTACCAACAATTTTTATATTATTTCCAGATTGGGAAAATTGATTTGATATACCAATGATTGAGGTCAGTCAACCAAAGGTCGAGTCGTGGCTTGGGGGCACAAGCGTGCGACTGCAAACGCGATAAATTGTGGGTTCGATTCCCACTCGAGAAAATGAAATATTTAATATTTTCATTTCCTCGTTATGATAACAAGGCAAAGCGTAACATTGAGTTCCGCCATTTAACATGCAATTCCTCCAGAATAAGGCGGATAGTGAGAAACGGATGTGCCTTCAAAGCTTGGCGTTAAGCACAATAATTTAAAACCCAGTCTCTCATTCGGGCTTAAAATAGTAGTTTTAAGGGCTCCACAGTCCACACAGTACCGGTAAACGCGGCAGACGTGTGAGCGACGTTATCTGAAATGAGTGTCGGCCAGACGCGGAATAAATAAAGTGCACTCTCTTGGATTGAATAAGGAGCACAAAATACTTGAATTTTACCTGATTTGGTTAATGTGCGAGGAGGTGTTGAGATTTTTAAGATGTATATTTAGTAGTATATAATTTGTTTAGCAATTTTTATTGTGATGTCAAAATATATGTTTTGAATTATGTTTTTAAAAATTATATATTGTGTTTATTTATAATTTCCTTAACAATTTATCCATATATTTCTTAATCTTTTTACTCTCTTAGTGCTATTAACTTAAGTAGGTGGTTAGTTGGGAGGCATATTATAAAATAATGAAATGCTTCGTTATTTTAACAAAGAAGGATATGATGACCTGTGATCACTTACAATTATTAAAAAAAACATATTTTCTTGGTACTTAGTAGTTGAGGCCAGTCGTGGCGCAGCGGCACGAAGTGTGACTGTAAAACCGACTGGTTATGGGTTCGATCCCCACTCGAGGAGATGAAATATTTATTTAAATTTATATTTCCATTTCTTCGCTCTGGTGTCGAGGTTAAGGGCGGCGTAGAGTTCTGCCACTCAACACGCAATGTCTCCAAAATCCAGCAGAAAGTGGGGAATGGAGTGTCTTAACACTAGGTTCACTCTGCCTACCCTGCTGTGTGCGGGATACAGCGTGAAGCTGATTTTGGTACTTAGTAGTTTAAAAAATTAAAACAAGCTTTACAAATTAATAAGACGAATATAATGAGCACAAACTCGATATGTTTACTAGTATTCAGTCCAAGGTTCCATCAGCCATCTTCCAATTCCATCATCAGACCAGCACGATGGTACCATAATAATGTATTGTCATCTAATCTACATATAATTGTCAAGTTTCATGATGATACAACAATTAGCGTGTAGTACAGATTTTTAGATTATTACATAGCTACATACAGCTCGACCTAATAAAAACGAATTAAAAACTATATTAATATATATTTTTAACATTTAAAGTGTTATTCCACACTTAGGAAATAAAAATACTTATTTAGAAAACGTATAAAAATTTCGACGTAGCTTGATGAGAACGTATGGCGTAGTGGTCACAGCGCCTAGTCGGTTTCCAGGAGGCACGGGTTCGAGTCCCGCTACGTTCAAATTTTTATACGTTTTCTAAATAAATAATATATATTTATTTGATCCTTCCTATGCTAAAGTGATTATTAATATAATAATATAATATCCCGATTTTTTTTATAAAATTCGATTACTGTACAGTACAAAAACAATAACAATTTATCTAAAAATAACAAAAATAAAAAAAATACTGCCTTTAATTAAATAAACGCCAACTATAAAGCTAGGCCTTCCGATTCAATTCTAGCAAGAAGCGAGTCTAAATTAGTACAGGATTAGTTTACCGTAGGCCGGATTGCGAGGACGCGGGCGGATAACGCTAGTGAACTACAAATTACCATCTCAAGTTAGTATCAGTAGCGGAAAAGTACACGAAAGTAATAAGAAAAGCTAATATATACATATTATATAAATATATATTTAAATGTTTATCTATTTTAGCTATTATATATATATATAATACTTAAATATTCAAAAATAATACTGTTGTATCACGCCTAGAACCTAGTGTTAAGACATTCCGTTCCCCACTTTCCGCCGAATTTTTCGAGGAATTGCGTGTTGCGTGTGAACGCCGGGCGTTTGTCTTGGTGTCGTCAGTGAAGGAATGAAATATTTTTTGATAATTGAAGAAAAAGACAAAGTCACAGGTAAAAAAGTCAGTGCTCATTTAAAAAAAAATATCTACGAGAATTCTTATATACAAATAATAAAAAAGTATATAATGAAGGTAATCTCTTTTGTTTTGTGGCAAAACGCGAATAATTACATGGTCTCGAGGCACGTAATAATACACACGGCCTTACTTGTTTTTAATTCTTGGTTTACTTTTACCAATTTGTTACTTAAAATATTTTTAGCGGAATTTTAAATTAATTACAAACAAGCCTAATATTCTAATTTTACTATCGAAATCGAAGAAAAAGTTTCTACCTATAAAGCAATCAATTAAATATATATAATATACAATCGTACAAAATTAAATAAATGTTTTATATTTTTGTATAATACATATAAATATTAAATATACATAAATGTCAAGACACTTAGATATCCATTTTCCTCATAAGTTGTAGTTGCAAATGAACGCTCAACACTGAATGTTTAACTCTATGCAGCAATAAGTCGAACTAGATTCTGAATGATCCCAAATTGAAATCAAACCCACAACCAATGCAGACACTGAACAAATGTACCACGGTGGCGTATAGTACGAATCAGCTTCACGCTGTATCCCGCACACAGCAGGGTAGGCAGAGGGAACCTAGTGTTAAGACACTTCGTTCCACACTTTCTGAAGAATTCTGGAAGCATTGCGTGTTGAGGGGCAGAACTCAACGCCGCGCTTAGCCTCATCACCAGATCAAAGAAATGGAAATATAAATTTAAGTAAATATTTCATCTCCTCGAGTGGGGATTGAACCCACATCCAGTCGGTTTTACAGTCACACTTTGTGCCCCTGCGCCACGACTGCCCTCATAGTATAAATAATATATATTTTTTCTTCTTCAGCAATAAAATCTTTCGAATATCAATACATAAATAAAAATCAAAATACCCTTAACAGGTAGCCACATATTACATAATATTAACATAAAACGTGTACATACGTAGGTAAGTCTATATAATAACTCGATTATAAACACCGCCTCGGGCTCGACCCATCGTCCTACGTCGCAAGCCTATCCAACCTCAATTTTCATGTTTACCTACAGTAATATTAGGTGTTTAGGTGAATATATATACATATTTATATATGACGTTATGGAGCAGTAGTCTGTTAAGAAACTATCGTTGTGGGTTCAAATTTATCTTGGGAAATGTTTATAATAAAATTCAAATTATTATTTTTTTTTAAATAAATGCATTGTTGATACATGATAATATTTCGATATAGACTGATAATAACTATAGCCATACAATTGCAGCGGTCAGAACTCTTTTGAAGGTTTCCAAGAAGCGCGGCATCGTATCCCGTTATATTGAATTTTTTATACGTTTTTTTTAATAATAATTTTAAAATATTTTCAATTACTCAGATCTAGAAAAGAAAACGTAGAAGCAATTTCTAAAATTCAAAACAAATTTATAAATCTGTATACTATAAAATAAATATAGTTAAACAAAACCTACTACAGTGCAAGAACTAATCTTCTTCATACATAAAATATTAAAATCCACTTATCATTAAAATTGCCTTTAAAACCCTACTTCTAAAGTAATAAAAACTAAATCCTATCATAGAAACTGTTAAATTAGTTAAATTATCTATAATATTTACTTTCTTAATAGTTCCAGGCGCCATCCGTGACAGCTGTAAAATACAACGACTCAGACATTGTACGAAGGTACCATAACTTTAGAAATAACAATCATGGCGGTCTAAGATACTCGTTAAATATTGATATTATTATACACACAAAGTCCAGTGACATCTTGTTTGTTTAAATATCTATAGTATATTGTCTCTAGTAATATTGCAAAGCTGCAGAGCGATGAAATTCAAATATTGAATATTTCTTCCCTATGAGAGGGAATCGAACCCACAACAGTCGCACCATTGTAATTGACTTTTTATAATTTTGACAATCTAAGATTCTGAGAAGAAAGTCTGAATTATTTCATCAATTCTAAATCTAAAAAAAATAGTTATTAAGATATCATTACATTAAATTATTTAAAGTTGTATATTTATGATATTTTATGTAAATCGTATAAAAGTTTTGAAACAGGTATCATAGTAGATTACTAATAACTACATATGAATCGAATCAAATTATTTTATAATAAGTCGCAAGCAATTTTTTATTCTCAATGCATCAAGCATCTCAATTGAGGCAGTGGCGCAGGAGCACAAAATGCGACCGTAGATGCGACTGGTTGTAAGTTTGATTCCCACTCGAGGAAATGAAATATTTATTTAAATTTATATTTCTGTTAATTTCTTAAATTTATATTTCCTCACTCTTGAGTCGAGGCAACGTGCGGCGTTGAGTTCCGCTATTCAGCACGTAATGCCTACAGAATTCGGCAGAATATGGAGAACGGTGTGACACTAGATTCCCTCTGCCTACCCTGCAGTTTGCGAGATACAGCATGAACCTGATAAAAAAATGTGTTAGTATATTGAAGAGAACCAATAATATTTGATGTTAAACATATATAATATTTGATGCATAATTTTATGTTAATAATCATAAAATCTGTGCACCGCCCAATTTTGAGACAGCGTGTTGAGTGGCGGGACTCAAGACGTTGTATTGGCTTGTTACCAGAACGAAAAAATATTTCATTACCCGAGTGGAAATCGAACCCACAACCGTCGCGCTTACAGTCAAACGATAGCCTCTTATTCTAATGGAACATATACTTAAATTTTGAAATAAATTAAATTCAATATGTTATCCAAAACGAATCATTGGATTGCCAATCAACGTGCAATGTCACTAACTAGTCAAAAAAAAGATATAAATGTATTTATTTATTGCATTTTTTGCTTTCCCTATAAAATTTGTCTAGGAATAACAGGCTGTTAGTTGATAAATTTGACCTTTAAGTTCCTAACATATTTAATAGGTTCTAAAACTATCCAAAAATAACCCAAATCAAATGCATACTCTTAGCCAGGTAGGCAGAAGGAACCTGGGAACCTAGTGTTATGATACTTTCGTTCCCCACTTTTCACTGAACTCTGGAAGCATTGAATGTCTTTAAAGTCACACGACTGGCCTCTCTTCACTTATTCTTTTTCCATTTCCCTCAAACAAATCTGAACTACCATACTTTATTTGCATATAATACCATACATGCAGTCACTTTACACACTGTAAATAGAAGCGCCCACAATCCGGGGCAAAACAAAGCTATAAATAAGGATCGATGGTTAAAACGTTGCCTATAGATAGATATATCTTTTATTGAGATGCATTGGGTGCAGCGATCTGTGGCCCATAATGGTCACCATTTGGTACATCAGTTCACTTGCTTTATATATGGCTGAATATTTCAAGGTAAAGCTGTTCTGTTAAAGTATTGCAATAGGCTTGGTTTATTGATGGTGTGTATTGTTTTGGGTTTGTTTTATGGGAACCTGGGAACTTAATTAACACACACTTCGTTACCCATTAATACACTCCGTTCCTCATTTTCCGCTGAGTTCCTGAGGCATTGCGTGTTGATTTTGCCTCGTTACCAGCGCGAGAAAATTGAAATATTAAATATTTCATTACCTCGAGTGGGAATCGAACCCACAACCGTCGGGTTTACAGTCGCACACCTTTGTCCCGGTACCACGACGGCCTCCGGCGAGGAATATTTAATATTTTTTATTGAATAAATCAAAAAATTCAATAAAAATTCTTGGAATTTTTAAGGTCAGTTCCACACTCAAATATCGTTACGAAACTTAAAAAAACATAAATCCTTTAAACTCTATAACATATAATATAACATAAAATATCTAATTTTTAATATTAAAATAGACTTTGGAATTGCTAATTAACTAAATTGTGAGTACTTAGGGAGTTATCAGGAACACGTAAAATATTTTTTATTTTATTTAGAACACCTATCCATTTTTACTTAATTTAGATACTACACAAATTAAATAATTTCACAATGACATTCGTTTTACAAAAAGGCGGTTTTATCCATATAATATGTTAGGCAAAAGGAATCTAATTTTAAGATACTCCGTTCGACTATGGTGGTCTTGATCAAAGCGCAGAAAGGAAAAAAATATGAATTATTCCCTTTAGTAAGGAGCTGTTATACGGCCTTTTCTTATATTTTTACCACTACCTAACTTTTGTTTAGCTTCACGTTGTATCCAGCATATAGCAGGGTAGGCATAGGGAACCTGGGAACTTAGTGTTAGGGCACTCTGTTCCCATTAGGACAGTTCCATTCTCTACGACCTCTAACGGTTGTAATAGATCATTGGTTCCCAACCAGTGGTCCGCGGACCACCAGTGGTCCGCAGAGGCCTAAATATGGTCCGCGAACGATTTTAATTTTATGACTGCAGATGGTGAGGCGAAGTTTCTGTTTGATTATCACAGTTAATTCTTATTACACCTATATGCATAGTGGTCCCTGCTACCAAGAATGATATAAAAGTGGTCCTTGATCAATAAAAGGTTGGGAACCCCTGTAATAGATCGAAGCCACAACCTCAAATTTGAGAAAAAAGTAAATATATTTCGAATTCAATCACAATGACATTATAAAAAAGTTTATATTTTAAAGATAAACCTACAAATTATTATTGAAACATGACAAAAATGACGGCCGTATAGAACACTATTAGATATCACAGATGATTGGGCACAATACATCTCAATAAAAGATGCAGCGCGCAGTGCTTTAGCGATTTATCTTTATTTATAGCTTTGTTTTGTTGAGGATTTGTGGATAACAAGTTTTATTTACGATGTAACTTTATTAATTAAATACAATACATTGATTTTACAATAAATATGTAAAATGGTGGTTTTATTTATTTTTCTACTGAACTGGAACTGAAAGTGACTGTTGAAAATGAAAAATTGAATCTGCTCCACGCTGTATCCCGCACACAGCACCTAGTGTTAAGACACCGCATTCTCCATATTCCACCGAATTCTGGAGACATTGCGGGTTAAGTGGCGAACTCGACACCAGAGCGAATAAATGAAAATATAAATTTAAATAAATATTTAATTTCCTCGAGTGGGGATCGAACCCACAACCAGTCGCGTTTACAGTCACATTTTGTGCCCCTGCGCCATGACTGGCCTCGTCAAACTAAACGGTTTTTTTTAACTAAAATAATTCTATCATTATCATTACGAACCTATTCTCGTCCACTGCTAAGCATAGTCCTCTCCAATGACAGGTTACTGAAACTGAACTTCTGACTTCAGCTTTTCTCTGTATCCCGCATAGCAGGGCAAAGGGAGTGTTGTGAGTTGAATGGCGGAACTAAGCGCCGCGGTTTGCCTCGACATCAGAGCAAAGAAATTACAATATTAAATATTTCATTTAGTCGAGTAGGAATCGATCCCATAACTTGTCGCGTTTACAGTCATACTTTTGTGCCCCTGCGCCATGACTGGCCTCAATTATAATAACCTACTTTAAAGTTTCCGATTTGCAAAGTTTTAATCTTTTTGTTTAATTAAGTCTCAATTTTCTGTCAATTATTGGGACTTGATTACATATTGTTTTTCCGAATCAGACAACATTATTTAATATTGTAAAATAAACGACGACAATTAGTATAATAGATGAACCATTTTTATCATAATATATTTTAATCCTTTAACCATTTTGTTAATGTTTAGTGTATTTCTACGCTTAAATTTGTATTCCGCAATTAGGAGAGTGAATAGAGGGATCCTAGAGCCAAGACACTCCAATTTCTACTAAAATTCTGTGTCATTGTGTATTGAGATACGGAACTCGGCGAAGAAATAAAAATGAATTCATTCTTAATATATTTAAAGTATTATGCCGTATGTCAAAGAACAAATCAAAAATTTTATGTAGCGATATTGAACACACGCCTGTTGGAAGCCGCTCAAGCATTGTGTCCACAAAACCATATGTTCTCATCAACAACGTAACACGCGTATAAGGATTTCGAAGACGTTTAGTGAGAACATGTCGCTTAGTGATCAGAGCGCTTGGACAGTTTCCAAGAAGCCCGCGCCTCTTTCGTTCTTTAATTTTTTTATACGCTTTCTAAAAATATATAATTCATTCCCCAAGTGGGAATTACACACAGTCACACAATTTACTTTCTGTTATGAAATATGCAAACACTAATTGATTTCTAACTTTTGACTTCCATACAAAAGTATATTTTTAATAATATATATCTCTCTCTCTGTCTCTTACCGATTTTAATTCAATGACTACATTATCTCAAATCATCCCTATAAGAACCTCCGCATTAATGGATTTCTCCATAACTTAAGCTTACGCTCAGCAACTTACTAATTGCCTTCCCCCAATCAAAATAATGTAAAAACATTTAACGAATATTATTCCCTATGCCATATGAAAATAAGAAATATATTCGGTTACATAACGCCCGTATTGTTGCCGTCGTTAAGGCGCACGGAAGATTGGCGTCGTAAAATATCGTCATCAGGGTCGCCATCCTAGTATCAACCGTCAGCTTACTGCATTTATATGGGCCACGCAACTAGTAGATATATCGAATAGCGAGTATTGGCTGATAAAAAAAAATTGTTAGTAATCGGAGGCGGTTAACGTTTAAAAAAATATAAGATAAAAACACATGCCGTATTTATGTTTCTAAATTAATCGGAAAGAGGTTCTACGTAATTACAATAAGTGATATGTATCATCCAATAACAATACTTCACACGAGTTACCCAATAAGGGCCGTTGCTTACAAGCAACTGCCCCTAATTGATTTTTTTTTCGAATTGGCTTTAATGCTGTCGACCTGGACTGGTCTTGACAACGTCACCGTGCAGGAAGTGGCGAGAGTAACTTGTCCCTGAAGAAAAATTACGAACTTTGATGGACGCTCGTGAAGTCATAGTATAGTCATAATGGGGCGGATGCAAGTTTTGTAAAATGTCAGCTTGTTTCGAAGTGACATTTTACTCCGCTTGCAAATGAGGGGGTACAGCCTGCTCATAACGTATGTAGCCTTGTTTCTGATATACGTGTGTGCATATGTGCGGCCTCAAAGAGAGTTTAGAATGGAGTACGATCACGTCTGTATACAAAGATATGTTGAAAAAAAATATTTATAAAAACAAAAACCCCGACTGCATAAAACTAAAAAGAAAATAAACAAACCCAATAATTTATTAGGATTAACAGTCTGTCAGTTCTTTATTTTTCACTTTTTTGTTAGGATTCATTATGGTACTGATAATCATGATATACCTTTTTGAAATGCTCGTATTGAGCTCTTGAATTTGATACCCATATTGTGGTATTCGAAACAATTTTTTTTTCACTAAGTCCAATGGCGTCCCACACCCGCCATGATTATTTTCTTTAACGTCATCTATCTAAGAACACTTAGGCTGCTAATACGAATCTAACGATACCTCAATTATGTAAATCCGTTCAGCGGTTCTTGAGATATGAGGTAATAAGGAATATTACATACATATATACATACATACATACATACATACATACATACATAGAAGATACGCGCGAAAAACATAACCCTTCCTTAGCAGTCGGGAAAAAGTCCTTTTATGGGAATATTATTAATTAAAAATAAAATGTTGATATACCTTTATCTAGAGCGAAATTAACAGTTTGACCATTCAATAGACAATATATCTGAGTGAGTAAATTATACCGAAGAAAGTAGTAAGTTACTAGACTAGACTCATGTTAGAATTAGCAAAACAAAAAAGTATATTTTTATAGAATATATAATATTATGTCAGTGACATAATGTGCATTTCTTTATTCAAAGGACATGTCACCATGATATGTAATTTACATGCTGTTAGTGTAACCAAGAGACCATCGCAGCGCAGGGACCCAGCATGTGACTGTTAACATGACGGAGATTTTTTCGATTTTCTTCGATTCCATTCGATTCCTACTCGGGAGGTTCCACCTACCCTTCTTATGCTGAATACAGCGGGAAGTAAAATTAAAGTAGTAAAACAAAATATTTCATAAAAATATGTATAAATAAAGTTGCTATCGCTAGCCTCATAGCCCCAATAGGCAACCTATAAACTCGGGTCGACTACATAAAGTTGATCCCAGTGAGTAGCTCGCGAAAACAGATATTTTCTATAAACGAGGATCCTCCAAAAGTATCGAGTACATACAACACTTGCCAAACTATTTCTTATCATAAACTTTGCAACAACATGCTGTTATCGATAATATATGAAAGTTTCTTATATAATTTTGACATACTGGGATTTGAAACCGTTCCTTTCTGACATTGATTATGTGATTTACCCAATTTATTTATTTACTGAAAGTCAGACTTAGCTTACCCAGAGCCCTTATTCTAAAATACCCTATTAATTTTGATTCCCTTTATAGTATCGAAATACACGTTATTTGAGTATATGCTTTGAATTTCAACTTGATACCTCCAAGCGTACCTAAAACAAAGGCTCTTGACAGACAAAGTGATTTTATAAGGGTTACTTTTTTTCCTTAAAAGGTACAGAAAACACATCTACTTTAACATAGTACCTGCATACAGAAAGTTAAATATATGTGTGATGCGGAAAAACCATTTACAAACATTGATAACCTCTCCTGCAATATTTCCAAAAAATCAAATACGTCATTGTTGCACCAAACGCGCGATATGTAAAGATAGTGTATATAACATGAATTATTCGAGTATCCTTCAAACTATTATTCTCCTTAACAATCGATTTATCCCCAAAGTTTAAATCGGGTCTGCAAAAGATATATAATTCATAATAGCCCCGAATTTCCGTTAACAATGAAAACATAATAAAGTAATAAACGGTCTACCTACATTCAGAATCCTGTCAATGACGTTACTTGGTCATAGAAAGTGATAGAGATGCCAAATTGTTTTTTAAGCATTATTCTAATTAAATTTACTTTTTACTAGATTTAAAATACTTAAGAAGATTGAACTAAAAATACTTGAATACAAATGTATGAAACTATTCAACTTCTTTATATAATTAAAATTTACTGTTTGACTGTTAAATATAGATATGAGATATTGAGAGAAATGATAGATAATATAATATGTTTTAAATGTAAAATAATGAAATAAACAAAAAAATTGTTAATTTGATTTCTAAATACAAAATAAGTTTAACTACAGTTTTAAAAAACCTGACCTGCATGCTTAAATTATTATTATTATTATTAGCCAGAGAGTTTAAACTCTCTTTTCACTTCACACTACCTAATTTTCAAGCATTGCATGCTAAGTGGGCAAACTCAATGACGCGCTTTGTCTTATTACCAATTCGAAGAATTAAAAATAATTCATTCCCCCGAGTCAGAATCCACAACCGTTATATTTCAAATGAAACACTGTAGCGCTACGCTACGACGGCCTCAACGAGGAATTCTATATTATAATAGTATATTTGAAAACTCGGTGTTGAGTTCTGCCAATCAACACACAATGCTTCCAGAATTCGCCAGAAGGTGGGGAACGGAGTATCTTAACACTAGGATCCCTCTGTCTACCCTGCTGTGTCTGGGATACAGCGTGAAACTGATAAAAAAAAGAAATTATGATACAAAAAACTATCGAAACTATCAAAATGAAAAAAGTGAATCTAGATTATATTAACTAATATCTCAAGAAAGATGAGTAAAGTTAACAATTCTTTATATAACATTCCTATATTTTGCCATATCTAACATTTTCTATGTCGTTCGAAAGTCACGTATTTCATTTTGGATTCAAATTGCTCCGATATGAGCCCAAAGTCGAAAATCAAATTCCTTCCGACGAAGTATGAAATATTATAATTGGAAATTTATGCCTTTTGTTTGCGGCCCTCGCTTTTTTTTCGATAATTTTCTTTTTCAAAGCGATAAATATTCATATGAATGATATTTATATGATCGCGGAATTCGTTCGTATACTTTGATGTATGTATTATAATTTTTTTTGCCGCAATATATACATACTATTTTTGTGCTGTAGGTATTCTGTATATATTAATCTTTCCTTAAATTAGCTTATAATATTTACTTACAATATATAATAAAATCAAAAAGTTGCATATTCTATGAGTATTTATTTTCAATTATAAATAATCCGATTTCAAATATGAATTATCTTGATTAATATATTATAAAAATAACTTATTAATTAAAGAAGCAGTCAAAATAAAACCATACACACCATAAGAAATAATAAAAGAAATCAAAATAAAAACTATTATACCTTTATATAAACTTAGTCAAATGAACCCTGAGGGAATGTAGGCTGAGATAATATTTACACTGGTTATTGAAATTGCGTCTTGCCGTTTTAACGCGTTGGGCCAAGTATTGACCAATGTTGGCCCATCATAGTTTTGTTTAACTTATTGTTAAGCTGTTCATATTGAAAAAAATATATGTTGAAATTATGTTGTTAATTACGTATATCTTATTAAATAGAGTTTACCAAGCTTAAAAATTTCTATAACATTGTTAAGTTTTTCTTCTTTATATAGCCTTCTCTGCCCTAGTGGGGCTTAAACAACTACTCGAGAATATTGTCAATTATTTATTCATTTTGTTTTTATTATGGAACTAATATTTCTATGACTACACGACAATGGCTAATTTCATTATTTCTTGTTTGTTATGACTTTATAAGAATATTAAATGCCAACAGCCGTGAGCGACTTTACTTGTTTACTTTATATTATACATATATTAATAATTCCGTCTATTAGTGGAAATCACATCAAACTTCATTGTGCAGATTGAAAGTTTGGTAAAAGGCGGCTTTAATTCATACTAGCGACCTACTCGCGGCTTCGCCAGCTATAACTACACAATTTTTTTTTATTTATTAATCTGAATTACTTCCGTGTTCTAATAACATTTTAAAAATAATGCAAATGCAAAGTTTCAGCTAATTCAATAAAAAAAAATGAGATGTGGCTCTGTCATGGACACGGTGTATGTGAATACGTTTATGTAACCAGTTATATTTTTAAATAACATATTTTTATTCATGTATTTACTATAAAAGGAAGGACGTAACCGATGTACTAAGGTCAGGCTCAGGCTAATCAGGTATAATGTTAGCGATGTTCTTGGAATATTTTAACAACTATGGTAACAAAGAGTTTAATTTCTTCTGTATATCCGTGTGCATATCCGGGCGCAAAAAGGTGCCCGGATGAACATACACACACCCGAGTACGAATTTGAAGATGTATTCTCCACCAACTCTTGCGTCTTTCATTTTCAAATAAATTTCTGACATCATGTCCCACATCATAATTAACTCTATTACAATCAATGAAGCTCTCGGTGCTGCGATATATAGCGACTCCAATGGCTTTGCGACTTAATGATGATGATACCGCTACTGATGTTGTAGTTGCAATTTGTGTTTTTTTCTGTTCTTGGCGGTATATGATGTCAATTCCATAATTTTCCCTAGCAGCTTCACTGATTTCCAAATATTTAGATCGGTTGATGTTAGTATTTTACTTTGACAATTAGTGTCTCTGGTATTCATCTTGTATCTCTCTGTAGAAGATGCCTGACCAAATCCGAACTAAAACTTGAAATCTTCTCGCGTATTGATCATATGAAGGGCATTTAACCGCACAGTTTAAAGTTACTACACTACTGGCTCTTCAGGAAAATATGTTTAAGCAGTAGTAAGTGTTTACCTGTTGTTGGCGCAGAGACCACATACGATTACACACATCACACTTATGTCCAAATAGATTGTTGACAAACCTCATATTGAAACGTACACTAGCTTTTCCCCAATGTTTGTTCATAATCGACGATCGATCACAATTTATTGTTGTAGTTTGTTGTCGATGTAGAAGCGATCATCATCTACTTGCATATTATCATCCACCCCAGCTGCACATGTCCTCGTCGTCGTTGATCCTTTCGCCCTCATTCATTCTTCGATGTTCCCGGCACTACTTCATTCAAATGATGTTATATAACTATCATTTGATTGTTTTGGATGCGTATAGATCGATAGTATATAATTTTGATAATATCTTTTATTATTACAACACCTTATAATTCACTCCACACACACTCCACACAAAATAACATTAAAATGCGTCACTTCCTCCTCCACCGTAGCGCGATACGTCAGTGTTCTCGCTTACAATTCCTTTGATTCTTTAACTATCGAGTGGTATAATTTTTTGGATGTAGTGGATAGTTTCGAAGCTGCAAGGCCAAACTGTATGACCAGATTTTGTTATTAGATTTTTTGGATTGGCCCCGTATGGTATCAAATTTATGCACGTCAAAAATTTTTTTACAAATATTTATTTTTTTATATCCCCAGTATTAGATTTTCTCACCATCTTCTATCTACAGACAGCAATCAGTTATAATTTTATTATATGTATATCCTCTCCTTGCACTGATATATAGTCGTATATATCAGTGCAAGGAGAGGAAATCTGGTGTCAAGGAACTCCGTTCCCCAGACACCACCTACATCGAACCCACAACCATTATGTTTACAATCAAACGTTGTGCCGATGCGCTAACTCAAAAACGTATTGGCGTGTGATGATATTGGCCCAACGAAGCCTTAGATTTCCCCACTCATAAGCGCTAAGCTCAGCGCATATTAGTCTCTGTGGTATACCTGAGCAAAACATTTCAAGCAAAATTATTATTGCACCACATTGCGTTTTCAACTTTATTTCTATGAAAATAGAGTTGAAATTTTCGTTTTGGTAACGTCAACGTGATGCAAGTAAACAATGTATTCCACATATTTGCATTCGTAATAGTCATGAAGCTATTTCTAGAGAGCACGCTTTCAGTTTGATTTTCGAAGTCACAATGCATGGTGTTATTTTTTTATTGAATACTCACTTTGTAAATTTGTATAATTTAAGCAAAAAATAAATATAAACAGCAGCATTTATTGTTTTCTTAGATTTTTTTGTGAGAGTATCATGTCACTTAAGAAAAAAATAAAAACTAAACCATATATTTCTACCAACTCTCAACCACCGTCCAGCTCCATCTTCAGGTCCTTGGCTATAGGAGAAACGAAGTACCTAAGTTGATAGTTTTAGTAATATGTATGTGTCCCAGAGCTTAGTCTCCATCATCAGACCAGCTCGATGACACTAGTCGAAGATTGTGAATTTGGTTCTCAATCGAGGAAATGAAATATTTTATATTTTCATTTCCTTGTTCTGCTAACGAGGCAAAGTACGACATTGAATCCCGCCACTAAATACGCAATGTCGCCAGAAAGTGGAAGTGTCTTAATAAGAAAGGAGTGTATTTACACTAGATTTCTTGCTATGTGCAGAATACAGTGTGAACCTAACAAAATAGTAATGCGTTGCATATCTTCATTTACAATATAATTTTTCGAACTAGGAACCAAATGTTGTTAATCAAAATATTCTACTTTATTTTTATAAATATAGTAAAATATATCTGATATCCAAAAATTTTACAAATTAAATGGACCCTAGGAAAGTAGTTTTCATGCAATTATTACAATCATAGAATAAACAGAGAACTTCCAAGTAGATCCAGATTCCAGAGTTATCTCTTTGAGAGAGCTATTGGGATAAGTGGCTTAACTCTACGATGTGCTTTGTCTGACAGCTAGGAAATGATAATAACTTAAATATTTCCCCTGAATGGAAATCGAACTTACAAACATCGCGGTCAACAGCACCGTTACTGTCTAACGATCTACCAGTGCCCCACGATCACTGAACCAATTAAATAAATTTCTTTACTATTAAATTGCTATCAAACATACATACAATTGATATTAGTAAAATGTAAGGAACTCATTAAAACAACATGACTCCCGACTCTTGTAAGCAATTGAAACTATTTCCTTCCTTGTAACTTTTAATAGTAGAAACTTGTTCTCGAGCGTATAGTAATAGGTTTTGATAAAATTAACAACTCCAGAGCAATTAGATGAAAGTTTATGGTTGTCATTTACTATGATATACCTAAGAGTACGACCCACGACCCTGTGAGGAATGTAAGTGGTTTATTTATTTTTTTTAAGGAAACAAACAGTATAATGATTATTAACTTATAAAATACAAAAAAATGTACACATACCTTAATTTTTTAATGGGGTTAGGTCACTTTAATGAGGTTAGAGTCACCAAAGAATGGTTCACTAAATTAGTGTGTAATTTTCATACTGTAATATAATACGCTTCTTCTTTATAACCGGCTTCATGCCGTATCCCGCGCACAGCAGGGTAGGCAGAGGGAATGTAGTGTTAAGACATTCCGTTCCCCACTTTTCGCCGAGTTCTGGAGGCTTGGCGTGTTGAGTGGCGGAACTAAACGCCGCGACTTTCCTCAACACCAGAGCGAAAAAATGAAATTATAAATGTAAATAAATATTTCATATCCTCGAGTGGGTATCGAACCCATAACCAATCGATTTTACAGTCACACTTTGTGCCCCTGCGCTACGACTGGCCTCACTTCCTTATAACCTTAACATTATTAGATTTTTTACATAAATATGATTGTGCTTTTATCTATACATTAAAATACATATTTTTAAACACACCCACACACCTATACCTTCCAACTACGACACTATGAAATCTATTAGACACAACTTTTTTAGCTTCTCACTTACTCCGTTTCCTTTATCCGCACGAATTCAAAGCATTACATAAGAACGCATTACATATTGAGTGATGGAACTCAGCGCCACTATGTGCGTTGTCAAACTGAAGAAATTAGAAAAAAAAAGTTATTAATTTAATTTAATCCCCTGCGTGGTATTGAACCTACATCCACCCTTACAGTGACATACATTCACTGCTCCACTGCGCCAAGATAGTCACTATTAAATAGATACAAATATAGAGTTATATACATTATTTCCATAAAACCCCAACAAATTATAGAACTATGACCAAACATGAACTGACTATATTAGATTTCAACGCTAAACACTCTTCTATAACATAAAACAGGAACATAACACTTATAACACATAGCTTTGTAAAGATATGTTTACAATGAATACGTTTCATTGTAATAAAAAATAATTAATTTGTCTTTTTTTTTGCATCGACTAAATAGGTTTGATCTTTAGTTTTGTTGGCGATTTGATGGATCAGTTGCAGCGTTGAGTTCCGATACTCAACACGCAATGTGTCGAATTCGAGCGGAAATGGTTTTTTATTTTTTTTTTTTATTTTTATTTTTATTTATTTAGATTTTATTTCATATAGTAAAGAATACAAATCAATTTTCGAAATCGTAAAAATCTCCTCATAATTTGCTTATTATGCTGTTAGTTGGTTTATAGTGGATATATAGGTATAATGATTTGTAGATATGTAAAAAGTGAACGTTATAAGGGCTAACATATTTTTTATTTAATTTTTTAAATTTCAAATGTATTGCTTATAATTACTTACCTATTACGGATGCCAATAGCGGTCACTTTATCTAAATTAGTTTTTTAACTAACGATACATTCCACTAATAGCATAATATATGACGGAACCTAGTGACAAGACACTCCAATCTCGATTTTCCGCCAAATTTTGGAAATATTGCAGGTTGAATGACAAAATCAAGAGGAGTGAAAAAAAAATTATTAACGCATTTCATCGAGTGGGAATCGATCCCACAACCGTCGCGTTTACAATCAGACGCTGTGCCAAGACGATCTCCAAATCAAACTACCTAGCATAAAAAAACCAATAAATACAAAAAAAAATAATTAAACTATCCAATTATTCCATCCAGTCTATACCATCCCTTACACCACAAGCTTATCAACAACCATTTTACTGTCAATCGCATAACACTTGGTTCAAATGCCGTCACCCGATGCCAAGCTGTCTAACCATATAATAACCGTAGTTCGGTTGTAGCTGCCGTTTGTGCTGCCATCGACATCGCTGAGCATCTATTTAATATGCATTACAACTACCTATTGAGTGCGTGCCAGACGCTGTTGTGATGCAGTGCGACACATCTAGTTTGACGCGATGATTGTGGGTTCTAATTCATAGTGTAGGAGGTTTTACCTTTTTTTTTTTAAACACGCTGTATCTACTGGGTAGGCGGAGGGAATATAGAGTGTTGAGGCTGAGAGAGAATTGGATCCACAATCGTTATGTATACAGACAGATCGTTCAGACGTACCGTTGCACCGTAACCGATAATTAATATTAAATTAAATTAAAATCTTAAAAATGTAAACTTAGCAGATTTTAAATAATTAAATTGGTACTAGTAAAAGCTTGTCGCGCGATTTACTTATGTAAATAACAAGTAAATCGCGCGACAAGCTTTTATGATCATATAATTTGTGTATAGGGAAGTTATAATTTATTTTCCTTTTTAGAGCGTTTAAATAAAAGCTTTCTCTAAAAAAATATTTTTTTGCTTTTAATTTACTCTCATTTAGCTCTAGTATTAAGGCAGAGCGCAGCGTTGAGTTCCACTACTCGACACGCGATGTCTCGAAAAAAATATCTCTGCCTATAAAATAAAATTCTCTCTGCCTACTCTCACAGTATCCTAGCACTGTGTGAAGCTGAAACCTAATAAATATATAGCTGGCTATTGATTAACACAAAAAAAAACAAAGTATACCTACAGATAAGACGCCCCTCTAACTGATTTACATCGGCGCCTCAAATTCCACGCTTCGAAGAACAAAAAATACATTTAAAGTTTAGTAAGAGAGGAAAACACAATTTCATTTTCGTTCCCATCGAGTTTTTCGCAAAGTTTTATGCTGAATTGTGTTAATTATGCCGGACCTTTTATGCTGAGGACTCGGAAAATAGAATCGGCGGTATAAATGTAATGAAACGTTATATTTTTTTTAATATGATATAGCGGAATTTCTTGGCTTGTATACTTAAGAAAAGTGTATTATTAAAAAATATTTCAATAATAAGATCTTTGGTTTTTGTGATTATTTATACATATCAAATTGAACTCTTTAAGCGAATTAATCCTGTATATTCAGTATTATAGAGTCGAATAGAGTCTACTCATGATCCGATACACACAGCAGAGTACATAGTGTTAAGAAACTCCGTTCCCCACTTTCTGCCAAATTTATCGCATTGTGTGTTGAGAGACGGAGCTCAACGCCGGGCTTCCAAAATATATAATACTAAATATACGATTAATCCAGTTAAAGAGCTTCATTTAATATACATAATAATTAAATATTTCAGTCAGTGGCAGTGCTAATCTGGCTTATTTTAAACTACTAGAGGCTATCGTGCAGACGCTCACTTAGACGAATAAATTATATTTATTTGCCCGCTCTGGTAACAAGATGAAGTGCGGCGTTAAGTCCTGCACCGCACACTCGTCTAGTCTCGAAAATTAGGCGAGAATTATGGAACAGAGTGTCTTAACACTAAATTTACTCTGCTATTATACTATACGCGGAATACAGCGTGAAGGCAAAAAAATATTTAAAAAAATATAATTAAATAGCGGAAGGCGGAAAAAAAACTCGCCTGTTTCCGTACAAATTTACTTACAATCATCATTTCAAAACCGCTAATGAACGGGCTTTCGCAAATTGTATGTTTTATCCTTTAGCTCGACGCTGTTTTGTGTTTGCCCTTTTTATTATGTAACTTTTGAACTCATTTTCAATGGTATTCTAATAAGATTTTACTAGAATTCTTTTTGCTTTGATATAAATGAGATATTTTTAAATTTCACGCTTTATCTCACATATAGCGAGGTAGGCAGAAAGAATCAAGTTATAATATCATGTTTCCACTCATCACCAGAAATTGAGATATTGTGAGTTGAGTTACGGCACTAACGCTGCCTTTTGTCTTGAAAGAACAGAAGACTGTAAAAAATTAATCCCTTCAAGTCTTACAGCCAGACGATGGGCCAATGAGCCACATGCGACTCTACTTATTATTAATTCGATTCAAACAACAACAACATACAAATATTTTCTTTGTATATGTCTATATTTTTTGAGGCCAGTACTGGAGCAGAGGCACAAGCGTAAAACTGTGAGCGTAACTGGTTGCAGGTTCGATTTCCACCCGAGTAAATAATTAATCATTTAATTTCTTCGCTCTGCTCACAACTGGTCTGGCGGCGTTGAGTTTGGCTCCAGCATTCTAAATCTTCAGATTTTAGCGGTCATTAGGGAACGGAATGTCTTAACACTAGATTCTCTCTACATTCTGTGTGCCTGGTACAGAGTGAAGCTAAAGCTAATTATTAAAATTAAACAACAAAATAAGCATGTATAGATACGAAGAGAGGCCAATCGTGGCACATGGGCACAAAGTGAGACTGTAAAATCGACTGGCTGTGGGTTCGATCCCCACTTGAAGAAATGAAATATTTATTTATATTTATATTTTCATTTCTTCGCTCTGGTGTCGAGGCAAAGCGCGGCGTTAATTTCCACCATTCAACACGCAATACCTCCAGAACTCGGCGGAAAGTGAGGAACGGAGTGTCTTAACACTAGGTTCCCTCTGCCTACCCTGCTATGTGCGGGATACAGCGTGAAGCTGATTTAATTTTAAGATTCTAAGACCTGCTCAGGACAGTGGGGCAGTGTCTAGCAACATAAACGATTGTCTTAGATTTCCTTTCTTTATTTTGATAATTATTTCATATTTATATTAGTGTGTTAATAACACGTTATAATATATTTAAAATTAATCTTATATATATTTTTTTTATTTCTATACAATTTTTGCTTTTCAATTCTAAAAAGTTCATAAGTATTTTCAATATACCCGCGCGGTCAAAGCAAAAAGGCAGTTTTATGATCCGTCCGACACAAAGAACTACGATTTGAATACTCACAGCGACACTGAGGGCGGTTTTTCTTTTACTTTATTGCACATTTATATATAAAAAAAGCCTTAAAATATAATATTGTACCATATTGTGGTAGATGACGCAGTGGAATAGACTGTAAGTGACTGTAAACGTAATGATTTTGAGTTCGATTTCTATTCGAATGAAAAAAGTGTGGAGTGGAAAATGTGTGGGCTGCTTTGTTATTGTCGGTTATGTGTATATTATTTAAACGCTGAAAGATCTGTTTTCACGCAATATGTAATCATAAGTAATCTCAACTTAAACACGCATAGAATATTATATATAATATTATATAGTATACAATATTCGATGTAAGTTTTATAGGTAAACAAGTCTCTTAAAGGCCAGTCGTGGCGCAGGGGCACAAAGTGTGACTGTAAAACCGACTGGTTGTGGGTTCGATCCCCACTCGAGGAGATGAAATATGTACTTAAATTTATATTTCCATTTCTTCGCTCTGATGTCGAGGCAAAGTGCGGCGTTGAGTTTTGCCACTCAACACGCAATGCCTCCAGAATTCGGCAGAAAGTGGGGAATGGAGTGTCTTAACACTAGTGTGCGGGATACTACGTGAAACTGTTTTGATTTTTGATTTGAAGTCTCTTAAAAGACTGTTTGTTAGTTAAAATTCCTAGCATAGTTTTAGGGAAAAAGACCTGAGGGTAAGTTATACATTGATAAAAAAATCGACTTTTCTTTATGTAAAGATATAAGAAAAAAATGTGCAATTGAAAGAATTTTTGAATTAAATTTGTCATAATGAATGTTTTTAGTACATGTATATATGTTATTATGTTTTCTATAAACCTGAATTATTAGAAACATTGTACGCTGTAGTCACAAACGTGACTTGAAGTCAAATTAAGATCTATTCTTCATTAAGAGCTGAAACTTTACACAGCAAAGACAAGTGGCACAACTAGTATAACTTAAAATTCATAATTTCAGACCTTACTCAGTTCGCTTCCGTAAGAAGGATTGTTCTGACTTTGATATATATGACGTTGTTAATACGAGTTCCAAGTTTAAGCACACAAAGTTGCAGGAGTTTAGAAAAGTCACGCTCATTAACTTGTCAGAGACGCGCTCGCGTCTTGAGATGGAAGTGTGATATGTCGACTTGTGACATGTTATGTAAAATATGATTTTTTTTTAAATTTTTAAGTAAAGATATGTTAAAATAAATAAATCAGCTTCACGCGGTATCCCGCACACAGCAGGGTAGGCAGAGGGAACCTAGTGTTAACAAACTCCGTTCCCCACTTTCTACCGAATTCTGGAGACATCTCAACACGCAGTTGAGTAACAGAACACAACGCCGCGCTTTGCCTCGACACCAGAGTGAAGAAATGGAAATATAAATTTAAGTAAATATTTCATCTCCTCGAGTGGGGATCGAACCCACAACCAGTCACACTTTGTGCCGCTATAACACGACTGGCCTCAAAAAAAAGTTAATTTTCATATTTTAAGTTGACATATAATATCTGCAATTTCTACGAGGTCCTCAAGAACTTTGAAAGCTGTGACGAAAGAACGGAACGAACTGACTAATGTATGCGTCCCTAAACTCATCGTTCATTCTACACAGTCACTCATTCATACATACATTGGCTAATATAAACAAGCAAACAGAATCTCGTTCCCACCAGGCACCACGTCATTATTACAGTATCCGCTGGCGAGTGTACACGTGTTGGGCATTGAGTGCTGCATAAAGCCTACGAAATACATACCTACTTAAGCTAAGGACTGACAATGGTATATGACCTTGCCAAAGGATATTCAGGATGTCATCTTCAATCTGTGCTCTTAGGTCCTTCATTCGCCGCCACAGTCGATTAGGTCTCTGTTTCCAATGAAGTTTGTTGTTGTCTATGCACTATTTTTTGTCACTAATGTGGAGTGGTGTTGCTAGAGTCAACTAACTAATATTTCAATATAAAAATTACATTACGCGCTTATAAGCATTTGGAATATCGTATTATGTGTACGGCAGATATTTAAATACTGTATTCGTACTTTTGTATAATGAAAATGAATACCAATGGATATCGTGGCGTAGTGAGAGAATGTCTGACTGAAACACCATAGTGGCGGATTCGAATCCAATTCGGTAGACTAATTAATCATTGACATATCGTCAAATTTTTAAGCTGTAAACATAAATAAAAATTCTATTTCTCATTAGGAATCTAAGCTACCTTTTTCTCTTATGAGCACGTAAAATATATAGCCACAGATAGTAACTTTGTTTTATTTACAGAACTGACCGCCACAGCTTTTATTAAAACAGCTTGAATGCAAATATGAACTGAACTTAAAAATTTTCTTTTTTAATTTGTTTCGCTAAATGAGTTGAGCAATCAAAATATTTGAATAATTCTTTATCAAGTTTATTTAATAGCGGACCCGAGAGTCAGCGCTCGAATCATTCTCGCGTAATAAATTTTAAAATATCGTACGAAATGGCAAATAATGGGGAAAAGTTCTCCTTTTGCCGGACATTTTCCGGCATAATCTGTAGGCAGTTAGCAGCAATTAGCGGTCCAGAAACACTTAAATAGCACCGGCCGATGCGAAAAAAACCACAAACGACCTTAGCGAGAAAACTGTGCTGACGTGTGTTTCCAATTACCTTTAATTTTTTTTAACCCTATTAAAAAAAAGAAAAAGTAAAGACATTTGCTTCGCTTTTAGTACTTTTTAGGTAATGTTTTTATGTGTCGCTCATTATATAAAATTACATACTGATTGTTGATTTGAGACCATCATGTCGCACACTTGTACCCACGAGTCTGCGACTGTAAACGCGACAGGTTGTGGATTCGATTCCCATTCCAGGAAACAAAATATTTAATATTTTAAATTCCTCTATGGCTGAAATGCGATGGTTGCGAATCTAACACCAATTCGATAATAAATAAATAATTTATCATTAAAACGTTACTGATTGTATTGTGATCAGCACTTTAGGAAATGAATTATTATCAGGACAGACAAAGAGGTGTCTCAAATTTGCGGAGGGCGAAAAATATCTTGACACTAACATTTTATCTCATGCTGCTAAGCTTCCAAAAAAATATACTTCCTTATTTATATACCTTTACGGTCGCACAATGGGTCATATTATTTTCTTTACATTTCATTCTGACCGAGCTCCGATTGTAGAAGTCTAACATTTCAATATACTAGTCAATTGAGGACGCTTCCGTCCGGCACAAAAGATATTTGATTTGAATCCTCTCAGTGGGCGGCGAGTCGAGTTCCCAAATATATATTGGTTCTGTGCCTTTCGTTTTCGTACATCCTTCATATTTCTTTGTCTCTCTGCGTACAAAGGTTAAAACTTGTTTCTTCTTGGGTTTGAATAGAACAAAGTTCCTTTCACTTCATGAGGAAACATTCCCGAGGGATGCCTTAAATGGTCGACGTTTTTTCTAGAAAGACTTACGTGGCCGGAGTAAACAGTGTCCACTGTGCTATCATCTGCATAGCAATGAATGCTAGAATACTCTAACATATTTCATTCATATTGCAAAAGAAACAGCGTAGTATTCCGAGCAAAAACCGTCGACAGCGACCTTGATGCTGCGCCCGATAAAAAAACTGGGGATCCAATTGCGTAAATTCTCAGGAAGCCCGTAGAGTAGAAGTTTTGCAAGGAGCACCTCATGCCACACTCGATCAAAGGCCTTCACTTTTTCCAAACTAACTGTCAGGCCCTCTCCCTCTCCTTACGTTCGATAGCCGTAGCCAGAATTAGGTAGACCAGAAGATCACTGGTTGAGCGACCATGGCGGAAGTCATATTGACGGTCATTAATCAATTGATGATCCTCCAGATAAGCCAACAGCTGGTTATTTATAATACTCTCCATCACTCTATTAGCTGGGAAGTGATAGCAATAGGCCTATAAGTAGATAAATTGGAACAATCGCCTTTCTTCAGGATCGGATGGATAAGAGCGCTTTTCCACGAGCCTGAGACTATGCTGACTGAGTAAGAGTATCTTCATAAAATTTTCTTGAAGATGGAATAACTTTCACTCGTAAGTTTCAATATCTTTATCAAATAAAAAATGGTAAAATATCATCTAGAAATGTTCAATTTATTTTGTCACAAAATGCCTTATTGTATAATAACTTATTTATAAAAGATAGATTTACGATGTCGCGAACTTTTTTTTTAGAACTAATGATATTGAATGTTTCGACCAATAGTTCCAGAGATCTTAGCGTTTAAACAAACAAAGAAATTCTACCGCTTTATTATATTAGTATAGGAGTTACTAAGTTAAGAGAATTATAGATAACCTCTATCAAGACAAATGAACCTGCGTGTCAAACCTAGTATTACTAGTTTCAACTTCAAATAAAAACACGCCGACTCCGCACTGTCCTTTCCGCCATTATTCCCGATATTGCGCACTATTGCCTTTGTGAGAGCGGATTGAGGTCGACTATATTCTTTATGAAAATTTTATTAAATCAAAATAATGAAAAAGATTTTTATTTCAATTTTCCATAGTATTCCATTTTAGGCTCTTGTCCTAGATATTGTTGGAATGTGAAAAAAATAATTGTATGAATATAATTGTGTCATTGTTATACATTCTAATGTAAGTAGATTCTAAAAACAATAGTGAAAAGAATTAACATCATTTTAATAGCTAGCTTTTGTCCCTGACTTCGTGCGTGTGTGGTGTACAATTTTAGTTTCGTCTCACTGTAATAAGTGTAGAGCTTATATATAAAGAGGTCAGGATTTTATACTAAACGCAATCACATGGAATGTCTAACGAATCCTAGTAAAGTGTCTTGACTACTTGATATAAATAAACATTTTTGTGGTTACGCCACTATTGAAACCCTATACCTATACAAAACCATATACCTATTAAAGAATATGTTCTTTCAGCTTCACGCTGTATCCTGCGTGTAGTAGATATCGGGATAGAGGCAGAGGATAGGAATTCTGGAGCAGAATTCCTATCCTCATTCAAGAGCATTTTGCAGTGTTGAGTGGCGGAATTCCACGCAGCACTTTGCCTTGACACCAGACAGAAGAAATGAAAATATTAAATACTTTATTTCCTCAAATGGGAATCGAATTCACAAGCTGTCGCGTATACAGTGACACACTTATACTCCTCTGCCATGACTGGCCCCTGGCCTATTAGAGAATTATTATTAAAAAATTTAAACTCTTGGGTATTTAGACTCACAAAAAAAAATACACTAAAACCACCACAACCAACTAATTTACCTTCTTTTAGACCTAAACACACACTCGGCTTGTTTTTTTCGTCTTAAAGTTTTTTTTATAACCCTGTGTCCGTGTTTGAGTGCCACTAATTGCTACCAGACTACAAATTACGTTAAATGTCCGGTTAGATGGAGAATTTTTCTTTATTTGCGTGGGTTGTTTTGATACATATACTATGTAATTAGAGATAATTATATGTATTTAAGCATCGATATTGATTTTCATTAATTTAAATTACTTTTTTTATTTTATCTTCACGCTGCGTAGACAGAGGGAGAGGGAACCTGGGAATTGTTTAGACATACAGTTCCTATTAAGACACTGACCGTTCCCTACATGCCGATTAATTCTGGAGGCATTGTTTGTTGAATGCCAGAACTCAAAGAAAAGTTTTACCTCGTTACCAGAGCGAGGAAATTAAAATATTTAATATTTAACTTCCTCGGATGGAAATGGAACCCACAGTCTGTCGCAGCTACAGTCGCACGCTTGTGCTCCTGCGCCAGGACTGCCCTCAATTATTACTTTACTGAATTACTTTACATGAGAATGCATTCACTCTTAATTCTTAACGCATAAATTGAGATGGAGGAACTTATCAAAATAAATAGCCTAAATATCTTTACAAATAAAATTAAATAAAAATTTCGAAACGTTACACGTTGAGTGGCATAACACGATGCGGCAGAAAATGATTCATACTCCCAAGTGGGAGTTCTAACCCAACCGTTGAGTTTACAATAAGGCTATGATGTACTGGGCCACACCAGGCACAAACAACGTCCTTCTTACCAAATCAGCTTCACGCTGTATCCCGCGCACAGCAGGGTAGGCAGAGGTTAAAACAATCCGTTCCCCACTTTCTGCCAAATTCTGGAGGCACTGCGTGTTGAGTGGCAGAACTGAACGCCGCGCTTTGCCACGACACCAGAGCGAAATAATGGAAATATAAATTTAGTGGGGAGTGGGAATCGAACCCACAACTAGTCGGTTTTACAGTCACACTTTGTGCCCCTGCGAAACGACTGGCCTTCTTAATAATCTTTTAATTTTTTTTTTTTATAAAAACAAATAAAAAACTCACATTTATCTGTTATTCAGAATAGAAAGAATAGAAATAGTAGAACAAGATATAAGTAAAATTATATTTTCCGATGCAAGTATAACAAATATATTTCTGGAACGCAGACAACTTTTGATATAACAGGTCGAGAGTGGAGGTATGTAGGAGTGGGTACCTACTCCTACTACTATCTTTATAAAGTTATATCTACAATAATACTACCCAGCTTTGACGCTGTCAGAGCAACAATGTTCCATTTTTAAATTAAATTTTAAATTGTCCAACGAATATATTTTGCTTTTTTTTGTTCTGTGCTAAATATTGTTATATTATTATGATGAATATCAAGGATATCTCATAGGGAATAGGCTTTAAATATCATATACTTTTATTTGTTTTACATTGTTTCCCGTACATAGCAGGGCAGGCAGAGGAATCCTGAGGGCCTACTGCTAAAACACTTCCGTTCTCTACTTGCCGCCGAATTCTAGAGGCATAACGTGTTGAATGGCGGAACTAAACGCTGCGCTTTTGCCTCTTTACGCCTCGAGTGGGTATCGAACCCACAACCTGTCAGCTTTACAATCAGCTTAGGTTGGAGAGTACAAGCTGGGTTCCTGCGCTACGACTGGCCTCTTTATTTATTTTTTTCATAAATTTGAAGTATAGCACTAAGGACAGAATTATAACTATAGTTTTTATACATTTTATAAATATTTTCTTACACAAGTTCTCATTAACAACGTTTGAAACTTAAGATGGGAACTAAATTAATTAACAAGTATAATTATGTTCCAACAATGTGGATCATTGCTGCGAATGGACAACAACATTGTTCAGAATGAACTTCACGAACCAGAAATTCTGCGATACTCACAGATTGTCAAACTATATCCGATACTATAAAGTAATCCTTAATTATCTTGTATAATACGCAAAGTTGTATCAAAGTTGCCACATACATTCCTCGATGTTACTGCCCGCGTATAGATTAAACAACTTATTGGGACAATGCATGCACTTCGCCAACTACTCGAAATTTGCTACTTGATATCCTGTATATCTGTGTCTGTATGGAAGCGTGAGCGCTCCTTTTACGGGAATAGCATTTAGGGTTAAATATTTTCTAACTCACACCTAAAGTAATTAATCGAGATACCTCGATAGTATAGACGTAGAATTTTTTTTTCATTTCACGATGTTTATCCATACCTGTATTTCGTGTGACACAGTTACGCATAGATACCAATAACGTAAACACATACTACTAAAAATTAAACAACTTTGAACTTTGGCCAATACCTACGACTCGATTTCAGAATGAGGCGTATGTGGCGGTTTTTATGTGTGTTTATGTGTGCGTGCGTCGTTCTTGACTTTATTTTACAACAATAATTTTATTATTTATTTTGTTTGAAAAAACACTTTTTGAGTTTTGGAAAATAAAATCATTGTATTAGACTTTTATAGAGTAGTTAAAACTGTGTCATTTATTAGTATTTTAAACTGTTTCATTTAAAGTGGTAACCCTCTGTGTATAATATATTAAGTACTTGAGTATATTAAATTATAGATTTTAATAGATATTTATTTATTTTTTTAGCTAGTAGATAGAGGGAACCTAGTGTTAATAGACTTCGTTCACCATTTTCCGCTCAATTTTTTATTTTTTTCTTACTAGAACAATAAAATTAAAATAATACATTCCCCTCAGTGGGGATTGAATGCAAAACTGTCGCCTTTGCAACTCTACTACGGCATCATAAATATTTTTAGATAATTCTATTACCCTTTTAATTTAACACAGACTTTTCTAATACTTGTAAATTTTATGGAATGGAAAGTGAGATATACGAAAGAATAACAGTGTATAAACCACGACCAGAGTGGTCGTGTTTTTTCATGTCAAGAAGGAACGACTTCTTAGTCATTTGTTCATAATTATTTTCTTATTGATATAACTTAAATATGTAATTTTAATATTCTTGTATTTTTACATCTTAAAAGAGTTTAACTCAATTCTTTCATGGTATTTAGGTACATTACCTGTATTCATATAAAATTATATACACGTGCGACGTGACGTGAGTAACATATTTCAATTTATTTTAATTGATAGCAATATTTTTAAAAAATAAATAAAATATATATTTGCTGAATATGAATAAGACAAAAGTTCTGGTTTTTGGAAGAGATGAAGAAAGGACGGCATGCAAGATCAATGTAAATGGTAAAATATTAGAACAAATGAAAGAAGTGGTATACTTGGGCAGTATGTTCAGTAGAGATGGAAGATACGAGATGGATGTGGAAAGGCGTATTGCTGCCGGTAACAGCGTTAACGGAGCCTAGGCTGCATTGATGTCGGTACCAACACTGCATTGATACACAATGGAGTGTTGGTACCGACGCTGTTATACGGCAGCGAAACGTGGGTATTACAGAAGAATGAAAAGACGAATGGAGTGGAGATGCGATCTCTTCGTACTACATGCGGAGTCAGCTTAGCTGATCGAATCCCCAATGAAGAGATTCACAGAATGGCAGATACTAGCGAGGATGTCACGGTGAGAATGAAGAAGAACGTGCTCAGCTGGTTTGGGCGTTTGAAAGAATGAGTGATGAAAGAATGGCAAAAAAGATTTATGATGGAAAAGTGAGTGGTAAGAGAGGGAGGGGGAGACCTCGGTTGACCTTCGAAAACACAGTATCAAAGATACTGGAGGAAGGTCACGTAAAAAGCATGAGGACCCCCTGGAGGACATGAATAATATGAAAAGGTTGATGACAGTGGACGAGACGAAAGAGGTATGTAGAGACCGTAGCGTGTGGCGCTCCGTTCTCTCTAGGGATAAAGCGTGAAGATAAGTTAAGTTTATATTTACTCTAGAGAGAGTAAAAACGGGTTAAGAGAATTTCTATCTATAGTTAGCTTCTATGAAATAAAACTAAATTTTACGGATTTATTACCCAAAGTGTATACTATTATTAGACTATCGCAAATCTTGGATAGGAACTTTTTCTATATTTAGTGTTTCGTCCTTCCCATACTTTGGTTAGTAAACACACATTTAAATTGTCTCTCGACCAACTGTAACTAGTAAGACCATATGTTAGTCTCATTAAGTCCATATTACCAGGCTCTTTCAAGGCGGAAATTCTTATAATAAGGAAGTTTTTTTTGCAATAATAATTATAACTATCTAGTCCCTTACCTAATCTTCTTTTTGAATTTATGAATGAAACGTTAATCGAAGTACGATCAACATCAACATAATACGGTATAAGGATACGTCCAAGGCACAGTTTCAAGTCCTGGTTATTCCAAGCAGATATTATACAGAATGTAATTATATAAAAAAACACAATTCAAACATATTACAATTTATTATAAACATAATATTAAACTATTCTAATAATACAAATTTGTACATTGATTTACAGCTCTCTTTAAACTATTGATAAAATAAAGATCTTAAGACTAGATTTTATTGCATTTAAAGTAATAAAAAAGAAATATATAAACAAAAAAATATAATCAGTCAAATGTTTAAGAAATATAATAACATAGCAATAATATTTTATCGGTAGATTATTGCATTAAAAGATTAAACGTTAAACCAATTTAGTTTCAATAAGCTCTTATGACCTCCATATGTATAGCGTTATACGTAGTAGTGCGTTAGAGTAGTGATTGCCTGATGTTAGATTTTCTGGAAGAAAATATTTATAAATAAGAAAATTCCTGAAATAATATCTACGGCTAACTTCAGGGCGGCCACCACTCGCCGGACACCAATAATATAAAGAGTGTTATAGTATGTAGTTTAGTTACCGTGACGCAATGTAACAACATTTCGTACATATACGATTACAACCACCAGTCATCGAAATCGAAATTAATATTATTTATATTCTCTAGTCTGAACTAAACTAAGAAATAAAAACTGACTGAGACCGCTCTAAAACCTCTTTCACAGTCGAAGATAGCGATAGCCAAAACTTTAAAAGGTATCAATGTTAACATTATCAGTCCAGATTTATAATACATTCGGGAAAAAAATATCAAATCAGTGCAGACATCGACAGCTAACGTCACGACTCGTCGACGCTACTGTACATATCACAAAATTAGCCACCTAAACACTTATTAGATTCAAAATAGCTTATAGAAGATATTACTCATGAGGGCAGTAGTGGCGCAGGAGCACAAAGTGTAACTGTAAAAATAGACTGGTTGTGAGTTCGATCCCCACTCGATATAATGAAATATTTATTTACTTATATTTTCATTTCTTCGCTCTGGTGTCGAGGCAAAGCGCGACGTCGAGTTCCGTCACTCAACACGTAATGGCTCCAGAACTCGGCGGAAAGTGGGGAACGGAGTATCTTAACACTAGGTTCCCTCTGCCTACCCTGCTGTGTGTGAGATACAGCGTGATGCTATATTATTAATTATTTCATTTAGATACATATAAATGTATAATAAAAAATACATCTAGTAAAAGGCTGTTTAATCGTTAATGCGATAATATATTACTTGTTAATATATCAAATATGTAAATACAAAATATATAGATATTTACAAAATATATAATAATTTTGTAAAACATTATATTTATTTATCCTAAATTCACAACCAAAAAATATGGTTTATAAAAGAAATAGGCCCAAAAATGGCCTGACTGTACATTTTAATTAAAATATGTCTTAGTAACTACATAACTTTCATACAGTCCCATCATAATAACTATATTAAAAATATAATATTTATAATATAGTTATAACTTAAATTCTCTAATAGAATGACTTCTTAAAACTATTTTTTTTCACTACCAATAATTTTCATCGAATTATCCAGTTTTGTCACTGACAGCTTCCATTTTAATTCTAATAACAATATAAATGTACAATTATTTACATGGCTTTACATATATTTTAATAGTGAACTGGGTGCCGTACTAATACCCTGTAAGATTCGATATATCATATTTACATGTTATATACTTTTAATGTCACGCATCACGTCACGGGTCAAAAATAGGAAACCTAGTAATATATTTCAGATATTAAGGGGTATAAAAGCAAAGGCGCCTCAGTCACAAGATATTAAAATACCTAAACAACAAGTCTCTACTTTGTCTAGTATAAATAAATATAATTATTTATAGTTATTTCTACCAGATTCTAAATTCTTTTCGTTGCTTTTGTACCCGTCATTTGTCATAGTGGGTGGCAGAACAAAACAAAGTATTTTTCTAAACCGATTAAATTAACAAAATTTAAATATTTATATAAATTCTGCCATAGTAGATCATCAATTAACAACGGTTAATGTGTTATAACTGGGCCCTGATTACATATACAAAACCAAATATCTGCGTAGTCCATATACATTATTGTTTCTTTCAAAAACAAAAAATATATATATAAAATTAGATAGTACGTTGCGATTGAGAAATTTAAACTTTGAGTCATATTTACGAACGGAAATTTCGAAAATTTCAAACTACATTTTAATTAACGCTACATGTAGCATTGGGTTAATTATTTTTTCTTTCATAAAATTTTATGATAAAATCGTTATAAAGTCATGTCTTGCTTATGTCTCCATTATCATTCATTCAAAAATAACTCGAAAATATATTCACAGGACAACCATATGGGCGTATCTATAATTTCGGGCGTATCTATATAACAGCCTGGACTTTAGATTTGAACAGATATGTTTGAGTAAATACTATTATTTTATTATTTATGATTTCTAAATTTTCAGGGCAACTCAGGCTATTTCTATGCTAGTGACAACAACTATTAATAATTTAGTAATTTAGTCAATCTTTGTAAAGTCTCCCCATATTATTTACATTATTTTATATACTAATTACCTTATTCCATACTGTAAATGCACTTTTCTGGATATAAATACTGAAGTATCACTAAAGTAGAATTTGAGTCTGTTTTCAATAACATTTAAACTGCTATAAATACATTTTAACTGTATTATTATGGTAAATATAAGCGTAATTCAGAGATTCAGAGAAAAATGGTTACTCTAAATTCAAGCATAGTAAATTAATAAATAATATATAGAAAAACATACCTATATATCATACCTAGAAGTTTCTATCAATAAAAAAAATATTGACTACCATTTGAAACCATTGAATTTGTTATAGAAAAAATTGGAACTATGTAATATTGAGAAATGTTTATTGTTTAATGAAAATTTTAAATATTTTTTCAAATAACGCGATTAGTTTAGATGATCTATAAAATTTGACTGTCCAAATATAAATTTAAATTTCATTGCACACTATTTCATAATTTTTTAAGCAGTTTAAGAAGAAAGTGTGAATTGACTTCCATAATTTTTTTTGTATTATTTATATATAGATCCTTTATATATCTATTTTATCAATTTATTTCTTTTAAATATTAGATTGTAGATTAGTAGTTAATTTTGACCAATACTTGAAAATATTAATAAAAAATTATCCGAATGACTTCAATATAAAAAAAATATATAAGTATTTAAAAAATAAGGAAAATGTAAAATTAATATACCGCAGTACATAGAAGCTCCGTCACAAAATAGTTTAAAGGAAAAATATTTTAATGAAAATATGTATTACTTAATTGGTAAAATCTTTAAAGTTAAATAATCATTATCTATATTTTTTCATAGTAAGGTAGGCAGAGGGATCCAGAGAACATAGTGAAAAGAAACTCTGTTCTCATTGAGACACTTTCTTCTCCCGATAAATTTTCGAGACATTGCGTGTTGAGTAACGCCGCGCTTTGTCATGTTACCAGAGCGAAGAAATGAAAATGTTAAATATTTTATTTCTTGAGTGGGAATCGAAACCACAACCGCTACGGTTAAGCTTATCGTAGCCATCATGCCCTATACGCCACAATGGCCTCTTATCTATTGATTTTACTGTAAATTCTAAAATAAATAAAATCCTAGTAATAATAAATACGACTTAATTACCGAAAAAAAACTATACATTTTACTAATTTACAAATTTTGAATATACTATTTAATAGAATACTCAAAATTAGTAAAGCCAAAGTCATATTTCAATATATTTAAAAAATAAAGCATAGTTTTATGGTATTAAGTAAAGAAGGAAATGCAATGGCACTAAATACAGTCAGAACATCAGGTTTTTTCTCAATGAATTTTATTTTATTAGATGCTGTGTCACGATGCAGTGAGATAGCGTCTGCCTATTAACATGACTGTCAGGGGTTCGATGGGGGAAATAAATTACTTTCTACTATGAGGAATACCTCATTCTGGAACAGGTGCAACACTCAGCGTTGTATATCACCACTCAACATATAATATATTGCCTAATATATCGAAAATTGGGAAACGGAATGCCTTTACACTAAGTTTCCTCTCCCTTCCCTTAAAAAAATTATTTTATTATATTTTAATTTCGATATTATCCTACATAATAACACAGTTAAAATACGTTTTTTATAATATGGCAAGAAATTTGTAAAATTATTTCGTAAATAAAATAAAACTCATTTTATTTACTAGATTCATTTCTCTAGAAGAAGCTAGCCAGTCTTCAAAATTTTATTGACTAATTTACCCTTGTGTATACAATGTCAGGGTTCCAAAAATGTATATAAATCTCTAAAAATTAAAAAACTGTTTAAATAACAAGAAATACTAAAAGGTTAAAAAATGGTAAACATCGACATTCGCTTTTTTGTATAATAAAAACAAAATCGGCATACTTATATTTATTTTCAATAACGTGCTCTCTAGAACAAACATGTCTAAAACAAGTGAGAAATACTATTTCATTTTATTACAATCGAAATATTTTCGTCATATATAAATATAAACTATAATATTATTTAATTGATAAGTTGCTTTCTATATTTATATTTTCAACTAAAAATAGTCAAAAATGTAAAACTTAAAATATTTTCTATATATAATTGGGTTTGGATAAAATTTTGGTTATATCTTGGAAATTTTAAATATATATTGGAAAACTAATATATTTGAAATTTTTTAAAATTCCATTATTAGATTTCATTCATGATACATGAATTTATTTTGAATGTAACCCATTATAAAAAGTAAAAAATATTGTTTTCAGTAAAAGTTTTTCATTAAACAAATTGAATGGATAATAAATGTTTGTTAAAATAAAAATGAAGCATGAACACAAATAAATTTTATTAATATAAAATGTGTATTACATAAAAAACTGACGGTAGTCAACAGTTAGCCTTGTAATCTATCGTCGTCTCACACTTATCGTATGTAAAATAAATTTATAAAGGAACTAAAATAATAAAAATAAGCAATTTAATGCTTACATTTAACCAGTGTTATTATAACAAATTGTTTCTTTAGCGAAAAAAAGGTGATAAATTTTACATAATATTAAAAAAGATTGCTTAACTAAATTTTATTCTTTGCCTATAATTATTAGGAGATTTAAGTTGGGGAGGGAAGGGTCGAGTTTTACACAATCTTAAAATTTCCAAGATACCTAAGCAATATCTTAATATTTACCCATTTATTTATATAATTATATATTATATTAAAACAAAGCTAGCAACTTATCGTTTCACCAAAATCTTTGCGCTCTCGGTCCCATCCATCTATTTGGAGGTCTGGGTCCAAGTCTGGGTCTAAATTGGGGAGGAAAGGGTCTAAAATTTCCTCGTGGCCCCCAATTCCTTGGAAAACGTTGGTTCACGAACCTGGGACCCTGCCAATCATTGTCTTGAGTAAAATCTTCATATTCTGGTGATTTTCGTATGTTATCCATACTACGACTTCTTGTATCTTCTTCGAAATTTGCATCGTTTGTAGTGTCTTCTTCAAAATTTGTTTTTTTTGGGAAAATCGCTTGGTTTTGGAAAGGCATGTTGAATTTTAAACCTGACGGCATGTTATCAAAGGGGTTAGACAATGGAGGTATAATGGGAGCAGTGTGTGGGCCATCTTTTTCACGTATATTATTCACTTTTATATGATTTAGGTCTTTTTCGGGGTTAGGCTTCACATCACCGCCGACTAATACTTTGTTGTTATTAAAACTGTGACGTCGATGCTCGTTCGAATTCTGTTGACTTGGATACATACCTTCTGAAATCAAATATAATTGTTAAAAATTATTATAGAAATATAAGTGACTTTTACTAAAGTGAATTTTAACATATGTCAATCAACTCTCAACTCAACTACTATGGCTATAACGCCGAAAAATGTACCAATAGAAAAAGGAAACGGAAATCTTGGGCCCAAATGTGAAGAGTTGTGTTATGGTCTAAAAAAATTGGTCATTTTTTCAATTTTAGAATACCAAAAACTAGCACAATTGACAACCTGGAAGCGAAGATAAATAATAAGAAAAATAGTTTTAGATCATAATAATCGATTATAGTACTACAAATATAAAATATTTGTTAATTTTAATTAAGTCTAAGTATTTTAACGCATTTATTAAGGGATATAATTACAGTATAAATAAAGAAAATATCAAAGAATTGCTGAAAAAAAACAAAAAGAATTCAAAGGGATTCCTTTGAATCCATTAAAATCAATCATATTTTAAATGACAGATGTGACAGCTGATTGACATTGACACGTTGTCTAATGATTTTTGCATTTTTCGCTTCACTCGTTTCGTTCGTTTCGATGCGTTTTGAATGTTTTCCCGTTTGTTTGATATTTTCGACGACTGTTGCTTTTTTCACGTTTTTTTTTCTCAGTAATCATTTATTTTATAGAAGTTGATTATGCTGTAAACTTAACCTCACTTTTACCAATTCAGCTCTCAAATTGCCCACTTTGACAGAATTTTCAGAGAAGGAATGATCCACCTGAATCTATTAAATTATATCATTTTCATCTCTTTACATTCTCGGCCCAAGAATGTATGCAATCGTTTCAGTCTCCTTTACTAATTTTTTATATATTTTATATTTAACTAAAATATATTAAACATAAACATACGTTGTTCTTCGTCTTCGGAAAGATCCATATCAACACTTTCAACTATATCAGGCGGCGGCACCAATGGCGGCACTCTGTAATCCTGCAATAAAAATATTATTATCTATACATATAAATATTTTTTCCTATTGTTATTTACTCGATACTAAAAACAAGCAAACGATTTCTAAATGTTCGTCTGTCTGCCTTTCTGTTTGTCCGATCTAATCTTTGGAACAACTGAATCGAATTTTAGTTGACGGCAAGATACATGAGTTTCTGGACCAAAATAAAGGCTATTTTATCCCAAAATTCCCACGTGATCGGGACTTCAGAGAAAAATCTCGACTCAATAAAATAGAAAATGAAGTGCTTCTGAACTATTAATATTTAAAGAGCTTTGGGTTTTGCCTACCTTATATATATAGCTTCCGAGTGCACATAACTTTAACATACCTGATCTATCGGGTTGTGTGGCCTGGGCACAGGCTGCGGCGGTATTTGGTGAGTTAACGATATTAAATTCCTATGATCTACATCTGAAAAATAAAAATAATAATTTGAAATTGTATCAATCATTTAAAAATTGTAAAAAAGGATTCATGATATAATAAATTAATATTTTTTATAAAAATATATTGACTAATAACAATATAAAAAATATATTATGTTCTTATTGTAATCGAATCAGAGAAATGCACACGTATGTGTGTGTACCGATTTTAGCTACCATTGCAAAGCTTAGAGGTTTTGATGACAGCCATTATTAATCCATTTTTAGCTAAAATGTTACTTAAAAATAATAATAGTTACTTAGTATAAAAGATCTTAATAGGCAGAGGGAAACAAGTTAAGGCATTACGTGTTGAGTGGCACAATATTATTAGATATTTTATAGACAAATAATTTTATATAATATATAAGGTCAGCACCACTTTAAAAGAAACCACAGTTTTAACTACTTTATAAAAGCCTAATACAATAAAAAAAAATTATATATATAATTTATTTTAATATATAAGTATAATTTATTTTTTAGAATAGAAAAATATAGAAAAAAAATATAAATAGCATTCTATATTCAAACTATAATATACGTGTATTTATAAAATGTCCAAAAATAATAATTCAGTAAGTACGCCATACCATGCTGTGCTCATTAACGGTCGAGAATTACATTCACACTTAAAAAATATATAAGACAAATTATAAGCGAAAAATATTGTAAACAATAAATGTACAGATAAATATAATATATAAGTAATAACATATTAAAATTAATGTGTATATGAAATTTAAAAAACTATACGTATTTATCAATGGCCACTATTTATAAAATAGCTTCATTATAAAAACGTGAAAAAAACTAATTTGACACTAAAATTAACATTTTGTTATAGTTAGTCAAAACTCATTTCATTCGTTCCAATGCGTTTTGAGTGCTTTCCATTTATTACACATTTGAAATACTGTAGTTCACAACACAATAAATATATAATTTTTGATAGTTATAGTTAGTCAATTATTTAATTTTTCCTCTTTACTAGATGTCTATTTTTATCTATTATAACATTCATTACCCAAAACCTACAAAAAAAGAAAAAAGCCTACAAAGCAAAAAAATATTGAGATAAAAAAATATAAAAAAAGTACTAATATATTTTTTTATAAGCAATACAACTTACCTTCGCTAACAACATCTGGCTCTTTTGAACCTTACATGAATAGAAAAAGGCCTCATTATTTATTAATTGATATGTCACTACTGTGATAAATTATATATTTTCGTTGCGGCGCAAGCATATGATTATGACGCGATGGTTGTGAGTTCGATTCCCACTCGGGGAAGTGAAATATTTTGTATATTCTTATTAACTCATCGTGCTTTGCCTTGTTACTTGAGTTAATAAGAATATACTAAATTAAGAAGGTAAAGCACGACGTTGAATTCCACCGCTTAGCACGCAAAATCTGGAAAATCTGGCAGAAAATGAGGAACTGAGTGCCTTAACACTACGTTCGTTCTGCCTACATGCGCTGCTATAGGCAGGATATAGTGTGAAGCTAATATGTATGTATATATTCATTATTATTTATTACATTACCTTGGTGTATAGCGTGCCTTATTGGTGGGACTACCGGGGGAAGTTGGCTCAAATTCGGTAACAATCTGTGATCTACATCTTCTATGTCTGGAGGGAGACAAAATTTGTTTAAAACAGTAGTGCTTAAGTATTATAGTAGTACATATAACAAAATTAAGTGTCTGTGATTTTAGGAAAGTCTTTTTGAAAAGTAAACGCACTGCATACACCGTCATATCTCGAGTATTTTCAACATTCGAACAAGTTATTAGAACCGTAGGCGGACACTGGTACATACACCAGAGTTCCAGGACATAAAATAGCACCACACACCTATTAATCATATATCAAGATGTATAATAGACATATTATATATCTATATATATAATAGATATAGATATAGATATATAATATGTCAACGACCAACGCCGTAGAAGCATAGATTACGTACCGCGAGCGTACTGCGAGACGGCATCAGCAACGACATACTTAGTTAATGTCGCTATAACAGTTCGCATAAGCCCATCACGTCAGCTTTCGCGACGTCAGGCAACATTCAATATTGTACTATTGGTCAAAGTTCACTTTGATACACAATATGTGTCGCCCCTACACATACCATTACAAGCTTCAAATTATTGTATTATATTTATTATAATATACATTTGGTACGAGTCTTTACGTACATCGTATTTATTTGTACCGTAGTACTTAAGAGTTTGACTCGATCGCTGTCTTCTGACTGTTACCCACGATAAATATGAAACGACGGTTGCGACACTCAGGACGACAATACATGAACTCGTCTCGATTAATACGAAATTAAAAATATATTGATTGTTTTCTTCATAATTAACTGTAACTATTTCTATGTA
Source organism: Heliconius hermathena (assembly GCA_013403705.1). Classification (NCBI taxonomy): domain Eukaryota; kingdom Metazoa; phylum Arthropoda; class Insecta; order Lepidoptera; family Nymphalidae; genus Heliconius; species Heliconius hermathena. The sequence goes on from JAAIXJ010000211.1 coordinate 79,039, forward strand.
TTGCCATGCATATTTTATTTTATTTATTTATTAATTTCTATGCATCACTCACACTGAACTCCGAAATACGAGAAAACACGTTTGTCGTGCGTGCGTACCTATAATATAAAATAATTAAACATTTTTCTATTAAACACGAGAATTTTTGTAAGTAAATAATTTTCCAAAACAGTACAATTATTCCAGTTATTAGTAAACAGACAAAAAGCCAATCAACTATTTTTCTTTATATATTAGTACTCGTATAACCGGTGAATATAAAATTGTTATTATAGAAACATAGATATAAGAATTATTCTAGATTGATATTTTGATTTGGTAATGTCTCACAGGGTTACGATGTTTTTTTTATTACAGAAAGAGGCAAACGAGCCGAAGAACGAACTAATAGTAAGCAGAACCTTTGCCCATGGACATCTACAGTCTGAGGGAATTGCGGATACGTTGCCGGCCTTAAGGGTGAAAGTGTCTGTACACACGACACTTCAAAGCTCCCATATTTTTTATGTTATTATTTAACAAATTTATTTTTGGGTTTTTCCTCACCTTGTGGTGAGATTTTTGGTTATACCCATATGGGTATAGATATAACCAAAAATCTCAATATAGCGTTCAATATTATTATAGTAGTGTTTAGTTTAGGAGTTCGAAGTCGTGAGTGGCTGGTGGACATGCATTCTTTCAAATCTCATTATCAAATATTAAAAAATACCAAATATATTAATAAAAATTTGGAATAGATTGAGTCCGCTTCGAGTTGAATATTCCATATAAGATATTTTTTATTCTTATTATCATGAAAAATAAAAAAAAATAACACAAACCCTATAATACAAATAAATACTTACGACCTAACAAAGGTAGAACTGGCGGCGGCGGTGGAGGCGGTAGTATGCCACGATGGTCAACGTCCGACGGTGGTATATCCTGTGGAAATTAAATTATAATATACTAGCGACCCTAACACAGCTTCGCCCGTTTAATCTTATTGTTATCGTATAGCCTTACACAAAACTAGCGGCCCGCTCACGGCTTCGCCCGCATCCCACATATTCTTTCCTTTTCTTTCTTTTCTATTCTTTCCTTTTCTTTCTTTTCTATTCTTTTATTATGCTACATTTGCCATAAGATTGATTATAATAAAATTTATACATTCAATCATTTTTCAGAATTATGAATTTGGAGAAAGTGCAAGCACCACGTGGCTGCTTGAAAGGATGTCATCGGCGGTACGGGCGGGACTCGCGCCTAATCTTGCGGCCGTAAACAGAATTATCCTAATTTTACATTTTATCTTATCTTCATAAAATTTCCTTGATGATGGAATAACTTTCACTCGTAAGTTTCAATATCTTTGTCAAATAAAAAACATTGAAATACCACCTTGCAATTTTCAATTATTTTTATCGCAATATGCCTTATTGTGACTTATTTATAAGAGATAGATAGGGAGTCGCGGACTTTATTTTAAAACTAATGAAACTGAATGTTTCTGTAGTACAATATACTTTCATATATTTAACTATTTTTGCAGCGCTCGCGATTAAACTAAGTCGATGGCGTTCCAAATTACTGTTGTTTCATTATATACGTTTGATTCTTAGTTAACCTTAAATATTAAGGGTAACTAAGAATTAAGCCGTATATATAGCCTATAGCACTCCTCAAGAATGTATGTAGCTTTCACACAAAGCAAAAAAAGTAGATTAAAAAAATTTAAAAAATCAAATAAAGCTTTATTATTTTGGTACAAAATATTTATATAAATTGTTGCCAAGTGTTATATTACTGTAAACTTTCATCTTAATCCGTTCAGTGTCTTTTAACATTTTTTTTATTATTATTAAGGTAAGATAGTAAAAACTGTATTTATAAACTGCTGTCAGCTGTGAGAATTATTTTGAAATCAATTATAAAACGATTGTCAAAGATTGATTGAACAAAGTCACGCGAATATATCCTTGGGGTATCCCTATGGTTTTATTACAGCTACTACTACTACACCATAAACCCACTCAAGTCACTCGTGCCATCGAGTCACTCGAATCACACAGTCACTCACTCGTGTCATGGTGTCACATGTCAACACATACCTTGGGTCTTTCCATGAGGGGAGGTGCAGGGGGAGCGCGCACGGGGGGCGGGGAGGCGGGCGGCTCCGTGTATATGTTGCGAGGTATTTGTACCGGCGGTATTAATGGAGTTGTTGTTGGCTGAAATTATTTGATAATTATTCTAAAATATATATTTTACGTATAGTTTTAGAGATTTGTAAATTATTCACAGTACGGTTGACGAGTCGTGGCTGCCCCATCAAGCCTGTGCCATTCATTAACATCTATACTATCTTAGTCAACCATACTGTACTAAATAGTAAACAAACAAACATTGTGGACGTTTAGGCGTGTTTTAACCGGGATTTAAAATGAAGAACTGAATCACTATATTTTGCTAAAAGATCAGCCTGTCAAGAACTTTCATCATCTATCATCTGTTTGTTTCTAGAACGTACTTTAATGACGGCAGTAATAGAATCATTTCGAATGTGGTGTCAGTATCGAGAGGAGCTCGGACAGTGAAAATGAGACAAATAATTTCCTCGCTCTGGTCCTCGATCATTCTACCATGCAATGGGCGGCGTTGAGTTCCGCCGCTCAAGGACATGGGTGCCTTAATACTAGATCCACTCTGCCTACCGTGCTTTACGTGGGATACAGCGTGAAGTAATTATTTTTTATTCTTATGTATGTTAAGAAAAAAGACCCAATATTGTTCATAATTTAAGCAACATTTTGAAATAAAAAGTAATAATGTAGTATTAATAAAATTAGAACATAATAGATCTCAACAATGTGCACAATTGTAATAAAAGACAATAAAAGATAGCGATATACAATATATAACAAAATTTACCGGCGGTACACTCCAAGCTGGGTTATTCCACTGTGTGTTAGTTAAAGCTTCTGGCAAGTAAGGTTGTTCTGGGTCATCTGGGACTGGAAATAATAAAATATTATCATCAATAAACTTCTAAATCAACGCAATCAAAAGATACAAGCGCTTATGGCTAGGGTATCAACCACTTTGTAGGTACACTTTGTAGGTTCACACCTACAATTATAAAATTTGACATGAACTAAAAATTTACTGTAACTACTACCACAAAGGAAGAAAACTGATAAATAAATATTTAAAAAATCATTATAAACTTATATTTGTAGTTCATTTTAAACACAAATTGTGCTTACGCCAAACTTAAATATGTCGATTTTTATAAATCATATTCACATTGACCTACAATAATGAAATTGGTACGGAACCCTCGATTCTGATTCGCATACTTCCTTGAAACTGGAGTGTACTAGCACTACATTCTATCTACCGACATACCTTTTTATATATAGAAAACTTGATATTTACTTGTTATTGTCTCCATAGTTCCGTAAAATGAAGTAGGCGGCGGTGGGTTGCCAGTACTTTCCGGAGTCAGCAGATCGAGTCCCGGTAGAGCATCTTGCGTTTGTGTCATGTTCGCACTCGCCGCTGAAATATTTAACAAATATATTATTTACCATTGTTGTATTATTGAACTTGATGTTAATTTTGCTAAGCTTATATTTATAAATACTTTTATTATAAAATAATTTCTTTCCTTTTTATTAAATTCGAAATATTTAAAAAATAGAAAGTAAAGAAAGAATGTACTATAATAAAGCGCAAATATATTTTCTATTTAGTATATCTTACTATTTAGTACTATAATATATCGAAATCTATCTAGTTCTACAAAGAATCTAAAGCGACGATTATATCATGCTACTTCTAGTGCACTAGGCAGATACAAATAAAAAGTAATATATAGGTAAATATGTAACAAATTTACACTTAGAAATTATAATATTAAATAGCAGCAGTTTCGAAATTGTTTGTATATTATATTCTAAAATTTGATCTCTTGTAATACTTCCCCCTTCCCCCTTGACTTCCCTTAATAAGCTTAAATAGACTCCTAAACTTCAAATAGTTTAGTATTTTATCGATGGCTCCATAGATATCACTACAAATGGTGTGTTCCAATTAAAGCAGTTTACGTAAGGATCCTTCATACCTACGTATATGCACTATTCTATTTTTACATTACTACACCTAGTGCCCTATATCTAAAGTCCTACATGTAGTGTACTAGAATTAATGTATAATAGTACCATCGCCGCTTAGAACTATTTTCTTATAAATATGCAATCAATACAATACAGACTACAACAAATAAGAAAAAAATAATAAAATCAATAATAATATGATAATAAAGACAGATACTAAGTCAGTAAAGTAGAAGTAAATACTAAGTATCTACTTATCGATCATACATTAGATAAACTTATGGTATCCACTTTTAAAAACAAAACTAGTGCACAACACAAAACTCAATTAAAATCTGTTTAGTGTAAGAAAAAGACAAATACATAAAGCAAAAGGGACAACAACATGCTATGCAAAACTCTGATTTTCTAATTAAATATGTGTATGAATGATCGTGATATGTCACAAAATTCAGATTTCATTTTTAAAATGTTATTCCACACTAAGAATAAAAATATATTATAGAAATATTATGTAGCCAGCACTCGAACCCAAATTTCTTAGAGAACATCAAACTTGTAGGGTGTCAATAGACGCGTGTTAGTTACTTAAATAAATATCATATAGTCTATGACCAAAATTTTAAGTGATGTTAAAGGAATAATACTCTTAAATATAATAAGGACAGGAATTGAATTAATATAATATGATTAAATTGAAATAGATTTTTTTATAAGAATTTGTTAATAATTTCTAAAAAAGTTCATAATTATACAGATATATGCATATGTATCAATGACATGACCGCTCATGTCTATTTATTATATATTTTTCTTTTTTTTTAAATAACAATATTATATTTTTGTTAATGTTCTTATTGTTTAAATTAAGTATTTTATCGATTATTTTTATATATAATTTTAGTGTATGCTTACTTTAGTTTCTTAAAAATTTAAAAAATACTATTGTATATTGTATTGTATATGCTTGTCGTCATCGCCTATAATTGCGGCGACACTTTGTTTTTAATTGTATGATTTTCTTTTTCTGTTTAAATTGTTAGTGTACGCTGTGTTGGTGATTAAAATAAAAATAAAAATAAAATAAAAATAAAAATATAATTACAATTTATGCATATGAAATGCGACATATAACATTCATCCATGCATATGCATGCATTCAATTGTTTGGTACCTGAATTGTTTTCTGAGGATGTGGATATATTATCCAGAGGATCAAAATTATCCAAAATGTCACCTAAATCAAACTCTTGTTTTTCATTCGGCCGTGAGTTAATTACTTGTATTTTATTTGCTGTAAAGTTTTTTTATACAGTTGTTATGATATATTTATGTTAGGAATCTTAAAATATTTGTATTGTAATATGTAATGAAATTGTAATTATTCTATTTACCACAAGTAATATTAATCATCAAAGTAACATTTAAAGACGCAGTAATCTATATTACATTTATCTATGAACACAGACTATAATTGCAAATAATGTAACTTATTTTATCTATTTTAATATTAAAACAACATATGCATGTACATACATGTATGTATATGCATATGTTGTTTACTTTAAGACTACTGCTATATATAAGAGTTGATTTGGTTGAATGTAATCTTTGCTTCTATATTTTTATTTATATTTATATTTTTAAATAAAATACTTTCATTACAGAGTCACTGACAGGCAATGCGGAGTAGAGCGCTGAAATTTGCCTTCAGGAGTGTAGGACAGCACTAAGAGATTTTACGATTTATAGTTCACACAAAGAAAGCTGCCTTGTTACATTATAAATATTGAATACATGTCTGTACTGAAAAGTGGGTACCATAAAAAAATTGTATACAAATATAATTCTATTTTATTTTTCTGAAATGTAATTGAAATGTGACTGAATATATAAAAATCTGTAACATATACAAAAACTAGACATACAAATTTGAGACAACAATTAAATATATTTACATCCTATTATACTTTATTATTATTATTTATTTAAAGACACTTTAATCTAATCTAGCTTCACGCTGTATCCTTAGCGGGGTAATCAGAGAGAACGGAGCGCACTACGCTAATGTCTCTACACACCTCTTTGGCCTCATGCATGGCTTCTGAGGGGTCCTCATGCTTTTTACGTGACTTTCCTCCAGTATCTTTGATACTATGTTTTCGAAGGTCAAACGAGGTCTCCCACTACGTCTCTTACCGCTCACTTTTCCATCATAGATCTTTTTTGCCATTCTTTCATCACTCATTCGTTCGACGTGCCCAAACCAGCTGAGCACGTTCTCACTGTGACATCCTCGCTAGTATTTGCTGCAGTAATGAAGAGACACAGAATGTGTATCTCTTCAATACGGTTTTTCCGACTTCCCTAATATTCATACCAAATGACAAAATTCCAACTATAATTATACAAATACTTAATTATAAAAAGTAAATACTTACAGCTAACATCTAATTCAGCACTTTCATTGAATAAAGCCATGGGATTGTCTGAAGTAAGAAAAGACGAGAGTCCAAAGTTATATAGGGATCCGTCAGCGGAGAGTGACGTGTTGAACGTTCTATCTATATTGTATTGCACTGGAATAAATAATAAAATAGTGTAAAAAAATTGAAGAACAGTTTTGTTTTTAAATATTGTTAGTAGATACAGATAAAGAGGCCAGTCGTAGCGCAGGCACACAAAGTGTGACTCGATGGTTGTGAGTTCGATCCCCACTCAAGGAAATTAAATATTTATTTAAATCTATATTTTCATTTCTTCGCTCTGGTGTCGAGGCAAAGGGCGGCGTTAAGTTCAGCCACTCAACATATTGCGCCTCCAAAATTCGGCGGAAAGTGGGGAACGGAGTATCTTAACACTAGTATCTTAACCCTCTGCCTACCGTGCTGTGTGTGGGATACAGCATGAAGCTGATTTTTTATTTTACATATAGAAGCTAATGAAACCATTTTCAAATTATTATTTTATTAAAAAATTATAAAATTATATGAATAAAATCTAGTATCTATTATAGTAGTCTCATTAAGTATAGTCAATATTGATAATTACATCAAGAAGGCTGAAAGAATGGCATGTTGAGTGTCTGTCTATATTGTATTGTACTCCCGCAATATCAAAAAAAATCCATTTATTTAATAGAGATTTTTTAAATAGGGAAATGCACCTCCAGAAGTCTTTTTATTAATTAGCTTTATTGTTACAACAACCAAGCCGCTCTGTTATATTAAAACCCCACCTTCCTCCACCTCAGGCACAGGTAGCTCCAGATCTTCATCAGGTCCGGGGGACGGTACATCCTCATCACGCTGTGGGGGTGACGGTGCAGCAGCGGGCAGAGTCGGTATTAGTTCATCTAGCTTCCTTTTCAAAGCACGCACTCGAGCCCCAAAGTTTTTGTATGCCTGGATGTAGGTGTAATATTTTACTTTTTTTAATGGCCTAATTTTGCAACAATAAAATACCATGCAAAATAATATGCCAGTGTCACATATCATGTGTATTTTACTTATTTAGATAAACTAGAGGACTCATTGACGCATATAATACATGTTGCCATAGCAATATATACGTTATTTTATGTGTAGTATGTTATACAAATATTATTAATTTAATGTATCTTTAATGCATTATTTTTAAAAATATTAGAATTCTGCACTCCTTCTCTATATAAACTATCAATTATAGTAAGAGTTAGTTTAAGATAAAACTCATAATTTTTCTAATTTTAAAAACAATTGTGATATATATTAAATTTCACTTGATATGTTTATTTATAGTTATATTGTTTGAATTTATATTTAGAAACAAGTATTATATAAAAATAGCATTATATGTCTAATCAAAAGATATCTCTCACCATTGAAATACTATAGAAGTTACTTATTATTAATAAGAAAACAAAAGGCAGAAAGGTGCAAAAAGTATTATTGTTCCTTACAAAATATTAATAACAAGACATACTCACATAAGCCACAACTTTAACTTCCCCTCGTTGAGTGGAGTAATATTGATTTGCGGAACTTAGCAGAGCTAACAAAGCTTCTCTTGCAACTATTTCCCTTTGCAATGCTTGTGTATATTTCTCAACACACACTATACCCTCACCCAATTCTTTTTCCACATCATCTTTATGACTTCTATCTGTTGAAAACGAAAATTAGTAGTTTTAAGATGTATCCTGCATATATCAGGATAGGCAGAGGAAAACTAATGTTAAGACATTCTGTTTCTCATACTATATCTTATTTTTGAGATTATGTGCATTGAGTGATGATTTCTATGCCCCATTTGGTCTATCAGAGTGCAAAAATGTAAAAATTGACATAAAATCATTCCACTGAGTGGAGTGTAAACCTACATTTGTATTAATCTCCACTTCTCACAAAATATTTACTTAAAATTTATATTTCCATTTCTTCGCTCTGGTGTCGAGGTTAAGCGCGGTGTTGAGTTCTGCCACTCAACACGCAATACCTCCAGAATTCGGCAGAAAGTGGGGAACGGAGTGTCTTAACACAAGGTTCCCTCTGCCTACCCTGCTGTGTGCGGGATACAGCGTGAAGCTGATTTTTTTTGATTTTTTTTCTCACCTAGATAAGAAACATGATGCATTAAGAGCTGGAACCTAATGCTGCACTTTCTCCTTTTTGAGCAGGAAAATGAAAATTATTCATTAAAGTGAGCTTTAAATTCATTTAATCTACTTATTCTATTCTGTACTGCTATTACTTTCATTCTTTGCAGGCGGGCGTACTGTGCTACAGCAGGCTGCAGGTTGTTACCAGTAATATTGTTATAAGGTAATTACATTATAGTTGTAATATAAATTGATACCTAATAAATTTTTGTAATGTCAATATTTCTTGTATAATATGATTATATAAAATTTACCTTTTAAATTCGCACATAATGCTTCTGCATCAGATAACTCTAAATGACTATCATGTATACTTTTTAATTTTATTTGAGTATCTGCTTCTAAAACTGAACATTGTTTAATTTTATTTACTAGCTGCTGCGGCTGAAAAAAAAAGAATAATTAAGTTTTATATAGTCTTGTATCTTAAAATAATTCAATCCATCTTAAATTAAATTGTAAAAATCTTAATAATATTTACTTGGAAGTCCAAGGGATCATCATCAGTCTTCTTTATAGCCCCTGCACTGAGTAAGCCAGTAAGATCTGATAAGAATTCATCATCATACACAGATCTTTCTTCCCAAATTTTAAAAATACGCAAGATTTTTGGTCTTACTTTCTCATCTCTAAAATTAGAATAAGAAATAAAAAGCATTTAGTAATTATACTCGTAAATATTATACTTTATTAAGTCCTATATAAAAATATGAAAACATAACCTCAATGCATTTTTCTTACCTTACTAATGGAGTGGCTTTTTGTAAATTAAGACCCCAGCTTTCAACAAACTCGTAATTCTTTCTTTTACTGTACTGTATCACATCATTTGCTAAATAAAACAATACCAGCCGCTGTTCAACCTTTACCCTTTTCAAAACATTGAGCCAACTTGAAACTATCTTTTTATGATGAAGTCTCTGTTTTAAACACCATGATGACATAGATTGTATACTCTCCTGAGTATCCTTTAGTTGTGTTAGCCTCTTTTCAAATGCTAATGTATTAAATTCTTCATTTTCACCCATTGTTTTGGTGGCTAATGATTATCAACCATCACTATTTCTTTACACTAAACGTTTTAAACGCTATATTGAAATCAATGTTTAGTATTAGACAAAAACACATTTAACACTATTTTATTTTTACACAAACACTTTTGCTATCATAGCAATTTATTTACATAGAAACAAAGTCATCAAAAAACCGCGTTATTGCTAGTGCCTAGGTAGAGCTATTATAATGGTATTGTATAGCACATACAACGATATATATTTTTTAATTTATATCCAACATTATACAACACACATTTAAACTATTCATAGCAGTAATTAATTAAAATGTACAGAGGTATAGTACTAATTGCAAATAATATATTTTCTTATTACAACAACCGCCATTTTCTATATTGTACAATGCTCTGTCAAAATCTAACAGATTATATATATTTTATAAAAAAAAATACCTTTACAATGCATAGGTGAGTATACAGCCGAGTAAGTCCCTAACTTTACACCCATATAGGATATTGGGGTATTCAAAAATGAAATGTCTTTGAACAAAAACAAAATAACATAATAATTTACTAACCAACAACAAAACCACACATTTACTAACCATTAACAACCAAAACCATTGATATTTTGGTATAAAAATCGTTCTTCGTTTTGTGTCTATTCACACCAACAATGTAATTTCTATTTACCCTATTTATGTAGAGATTTGTAATTTTCATTTTATTGTGTTTTATTTTATTGAATGGTCTGACTTAAGTATATATAAACTAATATTAAATCCATTGAAACCGTATATAATATTCTTCAAAGGGGATCCAAGAAATAATACCAATAATCATATATGATCAAGTCAGACTACAATAATTGTGATAGTTATAAGAAATATTAAGACTTATTTAATCACAATTTTTTATATTAAAAAGGTATAATAATAAAATAAAATTTAAAAGCTCAAAAGTTTTTTATTCTATGTTGTACATGTCTTCTGATAAATATAAAATAATCCAAGGAAAGGACCCAAATAAAACAGCATTACCATTATGCAAACATAAAATTTATATTTCTACTTAAAAATGCAACATTTATCAATACCTCGTATAAAAAATAAGTACGTAACAACAAATATTTAATTTGCTACCTCGCAATGCTATTCAGAATGAAGCATTTCACATCACCGAACTTACGATCGAGTAATACTTCAATACGGTAAATAATAATAATAGTATAATATTTCGGATTTATACTATTAATAATACTAAATACAGGTCAAAATACAAGAATTCGCAGCATAATATAAAATATTACTCGATCTAGCACTTTGCAAAGGAATATTTATACTAAAAATACGTACAGATACTTTAGTGTTTTATATATAATAAACAATATATACTCATATAGATAGGTAAACAATTATAAGAAAAACATTAGAGAACAAATAATATTTCCAATATTAGCAGATTTATAGATAATCTGTAATAAACATTGTTAATAATAAAAACGAAACGACTAAAATTACAGACAGATAAGAACAAAATTGTATAACCAATATGAATATTAACGAACAGAATTATGTTTCAACCTGAAAAGTGAGTATAATTTTTGAGATTGAAGGATTATTTAAGCGTTAACTACACCACACAATTTTTAGTCCACTACATCATGTACAGTACGAGATGTAGACTATTGTAAATGTATGGAAGAATGAATGAATATAACTTGAACGCTAATATTTAGAATGTAAAAATATTGTAAAATAAAAAAATGGAGCAAAATGTTTAGTTTATTAGATAAAAAATAGTAATAATAAACAGGGATGCTTATTCGTAATGACATCACCTAGTGCACTAAAAGTAATATGGTATAAAGACCGCTTGAATATTTATTGCAAAACGAAAGATAAATGAAAACATTAACAAGTTTATCATTATTTGGCATATAATTAAAAACATATCTAAGACAAAATATTCTAAGACACTCACGTTAAATAATTTTCAGTAACGAGGACTAATTGTTATATAAACAAAAATATATTATATAATTAAAGCTATTTTATGTAAATCGTAAGCTGTAACTAACCAATCGCTATCCTATTTCTCTCAATGTGACTATACTAAAATCGTACAGACTGTTGTTTATTGATTTACTGAAATAAATTAAGAATGTTTTACAATAAATAAATATATTACTTATAGTGTTCATAATGAAAAAATTTGCCCAAAATTAAAGGGAAATCTACGTAAGCTTTTTTAATTTTTTATTATTCAAAAATATCAAACGTTTGTTTGTTTGGCTTCATGCTGTATCTCGCACACAGCAGGATAGGCATAGGGAACCTAGTGTTAAGATGCTCCCTTCCCCACTTTCCGCCGAATTCTGAAAGCGTAAAGTGGCGGAACTCAACGCCGCATTTTGCCTTCAAAATTGTTAAGCGTGTGGAAGAAACAAGGTTACATAACTTATCAATATTAACTGTACTTAATACACATAAAATTTGGATAAATTAATAATATGCCTTGTAGGGCCAGTTCTCTTACGCCCAGTATTAATAACCTATCTCCAACGTCAATCTTAGATTGTTTCATACATCTATCCAATCTCTAGATTGGATAGATGTATGAAACAATCTAAGATTGACGTTGGAGATAGGTTATTAATATTGGGCGTTAGTTGACTCTATAACGAAAAAATAATCGGTTTACCTATAAGTGTAAGGCAAATTCTAAGAAAAATATCCTGAAAATTATTTAAAAAATTATAATATCTAAATGATTACTTAATTTATTTCAGCAAATTAATAACATACGATAGCATAAGCATAAAATATTTCGTTACCGTTACCTTAAATGGGTTAATAATACACTAACTAAATCTAACATACTCGTAAATCGTGGGTCAAGCATAGATGCTAATTATTACCAAATTGTTATTATATTTCCAAAAATAACAAATGTTTCAGGAAATAACATCTTGAGGGAAAAACTAATTATATTACAACATATAAAATATATTTGAACATTCTTAAATAATAGTAAAAAATTGTATTTAACTTCGAAAAATAACTCAGTAACTTCAGTTATAATTGACAGTTTATGCATATATAGTATTAGTTACAAAAGGGCGGTGGAGTCGATTATATATATGTATGTGTGTATATGTTTTTTTTGTTAATATTTTATATATAAAAATGACGATAATACGTAAACATATAGCAAGACTAATTAAGAAATGCATTGAAATAATACAGAATAGGATTACACCATTACTTATTATTAGTATTTAAAAATAGTTAAAAGTTTAAATGTAGAGGTAGGCTATAATGAATGAAACAAAACATCAATTTATATGAAACTAAATGGTATTGACAAACAAACAATTAATTGAAAGTGAAATAGCTGCCAGTTTGCTTATAAATAGTAATATCATTATAGGAAAGTCGATAGACTATATATTTAATATACCTATGCGTTTAAATGTTGCTAATAAAGAAATATTTTTATAATAAATAGATACCATATTTTAAAACTCTATGAAATAAAAAAAACATGTTAAAATAATGAGGTCTTGAGGTTTTTATAATTTTTTATCAAGAAAAATCTAAATTTAAAGAATACTGAAATTTATTAATAAATATTCATAATAACCAACCTCGATTTAAGTTTCGTGTTACTGTATTTATAGTCTAAAACATTTAAAACTTAATGATTTGTTTACACACTATACAATATCCTAAACAACAATATGTGAAGGGAATCTAGCGGTATTACACAGATAGAGTACGACTGGACGAAATAAACATTTCTTATTTAGAAAATATTTGGAGCTCATGTGCCTTATTATTTATTTTGATTTTGATCGATTTTTTACTTTAAGATCAATTTTAGATTTCTTTCAACTTTTTTCTTTTGAAGTACAAAAAAAACCAAAAAAAAAATTTCCTTATTTATATCTTTACTCAATTAATAGTAACAGTTCAAATTATTTTTTGGAGTTCCAATAAGTCAAAAGGAAAAACGGAATTCTTGTAGGTTTATTAGCCGTCTGTCTCTTTGTCTGTTTAGTTTGCAAGACCCTTTTCCTCATGAATCCGTAGAGGTAACGAAATTAATATAACAATCAAACACAAGATCTACGGTGCTTTGGAGCACGGAATTAAAATTCAAACTTCAACTAAGTTAACATAATGAAACATTGTGGCCGTTTAAAAAATGTGCATAGGACAAAGTAATCAAAATCTATAAAGTATTTCCCATTGACCTGGTTCCAGAAAATGGTAATACTAATAAGAGAAAAAATTATAATTGAAACAAATATTTATATTTAATTTTATACAAAATGAGGCCATATGTCGGCTAATTTAAGTTTGTAAATGTTTATGTATGTTGTTCTTCCCGTTGACTATCATAAAATTGGTACTAGTGGTATAGTCCAACTCACTTCTTCTAAGTATTGGATGTACTTAGAAGAAGGTTTAGGACCATGTACGAATCTATAAAAACAATATGAATGTAGACGACTGTGTATGCAAGATGTATGAGAAGAAAAGCGACTATAGGTGCTTTAATCAATGTAATAGAACCTTAAACATTGGTATTCAAAATTTTTGTCTGTTGCTTGTGTGTTTGTCCACTCTTATCTCTAAAACGTTTCAACCAATTCAACTGCAATTTTACTATATTTTACATATTTTGGTAAACTTCCCTAAGTATTTAATTTTTTGTTTTCATTTAAATTGTTTTTTTATTTGACAAAATAACTATTTTGTTAAATTGACTTTAATTTTTTATTGAATTGTTATATTTACTTTCCCACGCAGTCAAAGTCGCAGGCACTGCTAGTAGTTTATAATTTCAATTTATATGATTATTTAACGAAAAAAAGTTTATTTCATCCAGTCAAGAAGACAAAGATCAAACGCCACACATTTATTAATGTTATTGTCAGACGATTGCTTATAGAAGTCGGAAGCCACAAGAAACAACAATTGCATTTGACATTAACAACATCGAAAAATTCATACAAAACTCGTTAAAAATGTCCAAAATATTCGTTCGTATTTTCGTGAACATTTTAGCTTATCAAGTAGTTGTTTGAAGGACAATGTCGATGTTATATGTTCGAAAATTACTCAAATCAAAAAATTGTATTAATTTATAGTAAAAACAATAATTCATTCAATTATTTGAAACTCCAATAATTTCCAAAATGATAGATGATACAATGTTATCGTCATTTTAAAAGCATGTAGAAATGAAAGAAAAAAGATAAAGCTTAAGTATGACATATACTTAGATACTTATTCAGGTCGGACTTGGTCGGTTTCCAGGAGGCCTGGGTTCGGTCCCGCTACGTTCAAATTTTTATACGTTTTCTAAATAACAATTTTTCTTTCCTAAGTGAGGAATGAAACTAAGAATTTAAAAAATATACTTAGATATTTGTCAAACAGATACAGCATTTTGTTCTTCAAACAATTTTACTATAATATAACCTGATATCGTCTTTACTTCATATTTCTATTTGATCGGCCCAATTTTTACTTAAATCAAACTTTAATTATAAGCTTTACTTTTTGTAAAAACATTAACTTCCTAAATTTGATATTAATTGTCAAAGTAGCGATTTTTTTTGAAATTAGGAAGTTGAAACATGGCCCATACAATATTTTATTAGCTTGGAAATATTTATTAATATTAATAAAATGATAAATAACTAAATTTTTGCATGTAAAGTATTGCTTTATATTTCAATTTTGATTGTAATACTAAATTCTAATGGCAATTAAATATAACATACACAATTCTAGATATTACAAACTAAATTAAATTAGTAATCAATCACTAAAAACACTTAAAACTAACTAGTACAAAAAAACGAGATATAAGTACCATACTTACATAAATAAGAAAAACTTATACATCATTTTTTTTTGTGTAACGACTTGGTAAAATAAAATTTCTTATACAACTAAGTTAAATTATTTTAATTTCAATTTTAATTTCGAATAATATCAATGAATATACTATATAAAAATAAAATTACCAATTCTTAAATTAAAATACCAATAACTGTTATAAATGCATATTTTTAAAATCCTTATGTCACCAGAAAAGATTTTATATTTTATAAGCAATATTTAAGAATTTGTGAAAAATTGTGTTCTATAGTATGGCTCACGTTTAAACTTCAACTTTTTAATATTTTAAACTTGGCATGTGATATGCACGAAAATATTTTGTGCGTATTCATATATTTCTTAATTTATATTATAACAAATAAATATAAAATAATAATATGTATTGATTTTTACACATTCAAAAAATGCTATTGTCCAAAATTAAACGACGAACCAAAAGAAAATATTTTTTTTACAAAAGAAATTATTAGAACACTCGCCATTTTGGATTTAGGATCAACTTATGTATCATTTACAACGATAACGTCATTTTTAGTTATTTACCGAAATGATATTGATTTTTAGTAAAAATGTATACAATTATTATAAATTTTTAATGTATATTTATGAAATAGGTCTAGGTTTGACATCTTCCACTTGTATGAGTTGTTCGATCGGAATTAAGGATAATTCACCGCCTAACATTGGTGCGGGAGGACCCTGAAATTTCAATGATTAAAATTATTCATTATTTTTAGGATTTCGTACCTCTTAAAAAAAAGGAACCATTATAAGATCACTTAACAAGTTGTCTATCTGTCTGTCTGTCAAGAGCCTTTATCTCAGAAACGCTTGGAGATATCGAGTTGAAATTCAAACCATATAATCAGGTCTACGGTCCCTTGATTTTTTAAAAAATCTTATTTATACTTAAAAAAAAAGATAAATATTATCGATATTGTAAAAAACGTGTATTTTGACACTATAAAGGGAATCAAAATTAATAAGGTACTTCCGGTAGACCTAGAATTACGTATTTTGGCAGCTTCCATCTACCAGTAGTACTAGTTCAGGAAAAAATCTGAAAACTATACATTTGTGGTAAAATTTTAAAAAATGCCTTAAAAGGTGGGCAAAATATGTAAACGGAACCGTCGGTGGGCGAGCCCGACTCGCGCTTGTCCGGTTTTTTTAATCAATGAGGCCATCGTGGCAAAGAACAACATGGATGGAGGACACATGAGCGACTGTAAGCGCGTTGGTTGTTGGTTTGGATTCGGAGAAATGAAGCCATCAATCAGTAAGGGAAAAATTAAGTAGGGGAAAAATTATTCCCCCGAGCCAGAATGTAACCCATAATCATCTCTAATTTTGCATTCAATACCAATTAATAACTTACTGGTGTAGTGTGAGGTCTGTCCGGTGTGTGAGGAGAGTGCTTATCAGCCGCCATTGCAGCTTCTCGTGCTTTACGCAATCCCAAAGAGAACACAGCCACTGAACGGACTCGTTTTACCAGCGCTGCTCGAGCTCGGGACCGACCTGGGAGTTAAGGGGTTCAAATCAAATAAGGGTAGGCAGAGGGAATGTTAAGACACTCCGTTCCCCACTTTCCGCCGAATGCTGGAGGTATTGCGTATCACATCTGTATTATTTATTTGAATATGTTTTTAGAGTAGTGGTTTATTATATTTAGGGGCATGGTTCATGCCGTACACCGCACATAGCAGGGTAGGCGAAAGGAACCCAGTTTAATGACAATCCGTTCCCCACACACTACCGAGTTTTCGAGACATTACGTGTTAAGTAGCGGAACTGAGCGCCACGCTTTGTCTTATTACCAAAACGAAGGAAGGAAAATATTACGTATTTAACTCCACTGAGTGAAACCGAACTCACAACAACCCTCAATATTGTTTATTTATTCGTAGTATCTATTTAGAAGTTTTCTGTTGAATGCTGAGGCTGTGGCGCAGCGGTACAATATCTGTCTGTAAATGAGATGGATGTGGATTTGTTTCCTACTCGAGAGAATGAATTATCATTTCCATGTTCAGTCGCTGCGTTGAGTTTCGCCACTTAACATGCCATGTCTCGAAAATTAGGGGGCGCATAAAAAATGGACTGTCTTAACACTAGGGTACATCTGTCTACCTGCCATATGTAGAAAAATCGCAAAACTACTTTTTTAATTATCTTTGCTTTTCGCTGATCTCAAGTCCAAAATTAAGAGATTTTCGAGCAATTAATGAAGCACATTCAATTCACTCACTACTTTTATCCTTAGGTTTATCATCCTCACTGGAAGTAGCGCTAGTGTCCATTGACGGAGTGACCGACACCGTCGAGGGTACCGCGTTCAAATCCGGTTCTGAACCACCTGCACTTACGCTGCCCGATAGTTCCTATAATATTAAATTGATAGGTAAAACAAGTAAAACTACAAGCTCACGACCAAGACTATTTTATTTATTACTAGTGGGCGCGCGCAGCTTCGCCCGCTTATTTGCACCCCTAGGGGTGAATTCTAAAAAAGCCACGAAACACGTGTTCAATAAAATATTTTTTATTAACAGTTTGAATTTAAATGTTTATAAAAATCGGTGGCGATTTAAAAAATTTTTTCATATAAACTTTCAACCCCTTATTTGAAGCCTTAGTAATAATTCACCCCGAATTCTAAAAAACCATGAAATACGTGTTTAATGAAATATTTTTAAGTCTGAATTTCAAATTTTATAAAAATTGGAGCCAATTTAAAAAAAATCCATACAAACTTTCAACCACTATTTCATGCCTTTAGGGTTAAAATTTTTCAAAATCACTTCTTAGTGGATGTCCAGATTATGAAAATAAACATTTGTCCAAATTTCACGTTTCTACGCTCAGGGGTTACGGTTGTGCGTGCGTCTTACATAATTCATAAGATAAGAATTTCATAAGAAGTACATATTTTCATTTTCCCGCCGTAGCAAGACAAATTACGGCGTTAAATTCCGTCTTTGATTAGGGCAGAAAGATTGGAGTATTTTCTAAGTTCCTTCTGCATATCCTGCAATGTGGTATTTTTATTAGTATTTTAATAAACAATCATACATACCTGTAAAGTGGGATTGACAAGTGGTCTATGTGGGTGCGGTATGCAGTGCGCGGAGCGGTGCAAGGGCTCGTCGCGCAGGCGCACACCCAGCAGCGACAGCGGGGCACCTACCCCCTCCTGAATGTATACGTATTTATGTTAAATTCATATTTTTAACTTAATATTTTTACTGTGTTAACACACACACTGTAGGGAACTATTATTTACATTTGTAGTTTATTTAATATGTGTCATTTATATATTTCAATATTGTAATTTATTTATTTATTACTTATATACACAAACATACATTTAATTGAATTTATATATTTTATAGTAAGTATTCGTATTTAGTTTATTTATATGAAAGCGCTCGCTGCCGTCGACCGAACCGGTAAGGTGTTCTAACATTTACGCCTACCCCCTTGTCGACGGCATATTTTATTATAACAGTCGATGCTTGCCACTCGATGCGCTTTCCATACGTTCCATTGTTTTCTTTATTATTTTCTTTCAAAACAGTGCTTATTTTGTTCTCTTTTATATATATGTTTGTGGTTGACTTTTGTGTAAACTATATCGTGATTTATTATTTGTGTTCAAACTGTTTGTACTTTAAAGTGGTGTTGAATAATAATAATATACTCAGTGCTAACCGTAAGTGAACTTTTATTCGTCTCCATCAACACTAAAGATTAAAAAGTATTTTTAGATAACCCAATTACAAATTATTTTTTTATTCTTTCTTTCTTTCGTTTGCGTAGCTCGATAAGAACGTAGGATTTAGTGGTAAAAGCGCTTGCACGGTAAACGTGAGGCTCGGATTTGAGTCCTGCTACATTTTTTTTTATGTTTTCTAAAAACAATAAATGAAAAGTTTCTTATGCTAAACAACTCGTTAATTACACGAACTTCTAGCAGCGATAGGGAGAGCCAATAGCTCCCTAGATTCAATAATGAAGTTTTAATAAACTACTTAAAAAAAAATATATCGCCATATTAAATTTTATGTTTTAAAAATTCGTGAAATGTTAACAGAAACGCTAAACTGATAACTGAAGCTAATTTTATTACTTAAAATACTACTACCTTACGACGTATAGGTTTGGTGGGACTGACATCTTGTAGCATTTGCAAGGAACCTGTTGTGACTGGCTCCGTTATAGACGCCGCTTTAGGCCTGGAAATATGTAAACATACATATACACATATCATACACTAATAAATAGGTTTATACGAAGCGAGTGGAGAAGAAAGCATAATATATAAAAAATGTGCCATGAAGAAAATATGTGTTATAGAATAGAATAACATTTTTGGGATTTTATATACATAAATATATATATAATAACTAATTAATTTGGTTAGGGTGTGTAAAGACTGACAGTGACAAGGTAATGTTAGATAGCAAAAAGCGATTTAATAGAACTATCGTTTTACCTTTTGTATATATGTATTTTGCATACAATAATCGGTATGGAAAAGAAAAACTACGATTGAGAGGTACAATTTATTGCAAATAATATTTACAATATTTTATAATTATTAAGTAATAATAAGCTTTTACATAGATAATAAATACTGATACAATGGAATGAATATATAATCTGTAACTACACACCGTTCCAGGCATATTACTTGTGTCAAATTAACTGAAAACAAAAAGAATAAAACCAATTTAAAGTATATGAATGTATGGATCGAGTGTAAGATGGCTGCTACGTATAACTGTATGTATGTATGTTAATTATATATACTTAAAATATGACATATTAAGATTTTCACTGACTTCAAATTTTAAATGGTTTGAATAACCTGTTTATGAACTGTACTTTTCAATAAACATGTATTAACAACTTCGTTTTACACATCTTGTTTATACTTACCTGAGTTTTGTATGGACAAGTGACACATAAATTATCTAGTACATGCGCGTTATTATAATAACTGCATCATTCACACTTAATAATGACATGCAATACCAAATTTAAAATATATATATTTTTTTTTCAAATTGCCAATGTCACATTTATTTCAATATATCAGTGTAGACGATATTTTATAGTCAAAAACAAAATGATTACTCAAAATTTTTAATTTTTTTTTATTAAAAAAAATTATAATTTTTTTTTAATATACACATATTTTTTTAATACACACTTGAAATTACTCAAACTGCGAATATCCAAAAGTGTATACTACCTATGTTCTGCCTTTATGCGACTATTTATAAGTCAGACTGTAATTACGTTTTTTAAGTAAAAATAATATTTAATGGACAGAGAGAATTTAGTGTCAATACACTACCTTCTTCCGTTCCGCTTATTCCGTTCTCTCAGAACGGAAAATGAAAATAAGTCATGACTCTATCCTTTTGTGGATAGAACCCACAGACCTCACGTTTGCACTCACAAACACATTCATCGGAACCACAAAGTCTTGAGTTATCCAATTTGTGTGTGGTGGGTATGGCTGCATACTTCGCTTGTACTCACAGTCACACACGCTCACCTGAAGGGCGGTATCTCGGGTATGTTGCCGATGTTGATGCGCCTCGCGGGCTGCGGCTTGTCCACCTTGGGCGTGGTGGGCGTGGCGCCGCGCGTGGGCGTGTTGCGCGTGGACGTGCGCACGTCGTCCTGGCTGGGCCCTTCCGACTGCGGATACACATTAAAGAATGATTCATTGTATAAATAAGAATATAAATAAATAAGTATTTCATTTCCTCGAGTGAGGATCGAATCCACAACCAGTCGCGTTCACAGTCACACTTTGTGCCCCTGCGCCACGACTGTCCTCGCGCTATTTGTTCTTAATTAATTCTTATATCTTATCTAAAAATTAAATTAACTCAGTTATATAATTTGTTTCATAAGATAGTCAAGACTCTAGAGGCTAAGCTGATAACAATATGGAGCCATCAATTGTATTACACCTGTCTACCGTAATGCTTTCTTCTGGTTAGATAATTAATCATAGTGTGCGTGTGCTGTGACTAATTGTAATGTGCGTACTAATAGGTAATTATTTTGAAACGAAAAAAAACTTATACACTTATATACAGCGAAATATTGCACTTTTTTGCACCTACTCTTTCTCTTAATAGCTTACAGTAAGCTATAAAAAGAAAGAATGGGAAAGAAGAAAGATATATAAATAAACAAAAAACTCCTTAACAAAATTGAAACTCACACTCACCAACAAAGGAGCGTGTGCATTCTTAATGGCTTCTCGTCTTTGAAATTCCACTTTGGCCATCTCAGTCGCGAGCCACCCCGGTATCTCCGGTATCGCTATACGTAGACATAGCACTATTACTAGTACCACGTGCTGATGACAATGTTTTCTAATTAGTTTAACAATAATTTTAAAATATCCGCTTAAAGCTGTATCCCGTACATAGCAGGGTAGGCAGAGAGAACCTAGCATTAGGACACTTCGTTTCCCACGGACTTATACTTTCATTGCTTACTTTTATTTCCATACTCTAGTTACAAGACAAAGCACGGCATTGTGTTCTCACGACTATACTCATCACAAAATGTCTTGTAGATTAGACGGAAAATCGTGAACAGAGCGTTTGCTATGATGAAAAAATGGTTATTATATCTGTATAGTTACAAAACTTATTGAACACGTTGATTGCTGCCTTTTTGACGCAATCTGATAACACTTACTGAGTGTAAGTCACTCTGGTCTACCAGATATAGTAAATATTAGTAAGAATATTACAGCAGCGTCGAGGATGGAATACGAACTTGAGCGTGCAAATGCACTGTGTATTATGATATCCTTGGTGGAACATCAGTGTCCAGCAACGGTGATCTTTTAATTTAATAAATATTTCTAAGAATATAACAGGAGCTCATCTAGATGCAACGACACATAGTTTGACTGTAAACGCGCCAGTTGTAGGTTAGGTTACCAATCGGAGGAGTCAATTATGTTGATGAAGATGACAAATTGTGTCATTGAGTTCCGCCACTTAACAAACAATGTCGCACAAATTAAACATAAAGCGAGAAACGGGGTACTCCATCCTGCTATATGCGGGGTGCAGCATAAAAATAACAAAATAAAAAAGAGAAAATAATTTCAAATTAAAAACAATACGAATGAAACCCACCTCCAAGGCAACAATGAGCAACACAGTCTGCGCTGGAGCCGCGTCCGGCAACAGGCGGTGCACGGGGCCGGACAGGCCTATCAGGGCGCAGTTGACCAGGACCGCCACGGCCACCATGGCCTCCATGGCGTGCTGCCAGCTGCCCACGCTGCTGACGCGCTCGCCGAAGGGGCGCTGCGCCACGTGGCACAGCTTGAAGGCGTCGGCGCGCACCTCGCACGCGTTGTTGAGCAGCGCGCACAGCGCCGCCAGCGGGAACGCGGCCGAGAACAGCACCACGTGGCCCAGCTGCGTCAGCATCTCCAGGTACTCCGCGAACGTGCCTTCGTACTGCAATTGTTCATTGATGGAACTCAACCCGTAAATAACGATAAACAGTTAAATACTGGTAAATATTTAACTGTTTCGATTACAATTCGTTGCCTAAGCCCAATTTTCGAGTTGAGTAGCGAAACTCAACGCCGAATTTATCATATTTAATATTATTACCTTAAACAACTGAGATTCTAACTCAGCTTGATGTATAACTTTCTGCGCGAGCGGCTCTCTACTATCCGAGTCTCTTCTATCTTTGTCCCTGTCAGAGTTGCCATTAATTAGCATTTCTGGTTGATCTCCTGACAACGACGTTTTCTTTTCGAATAATTCTGTTAACTGCGCTGATGTTGGTACTGCAAGTATGAATAAACACAATTTTTTTTTTGTTTTTTCATATATATTCAGCCTATTAACCTCATTTTCCTAATATTCACTTTTACAATTTTTTAAACTAAATAAACTAACAGACCAAATGTTTTAATGTATACAAGTTTAAATTTCTAATGATTCTCAGTAATTAAAATTCTAAGGATTAACATAAATAATCCCAAAATCTATATAATATGTATAATTTATATCATCGCCAAGATTATTGTTTTCTAAAAGTTTACAGAGAAATAAATTAATAAAAAAATCATACTTACTCTTACTTGGACTCAAAGCTCCAAATACATCAAAACAAATCTTAGCCAATCGTAGGTTTTCAATGAGGTATGGCAACGCAGATTCTTTCAAATTACCTATTATTTGACGTGTTATAAGTAGCACGGCTAGTTGCTGTAAAAAGAATTTTTATTTTCAAAGATATGTATCTTAAATATAAGACAAATATTTCTTTTTGTCAAAATCGTAATACATTTTTTGTTTATTATTTTCTTTACTTTTTTTTAGCATCATTGATCCATCATTTTTTTGTTTTTCAATTTAGGCAAAAAACTCTAAGACCATTGATGTATACAAAAACCCTAGATACAGTTTCATATACAAGTATCGTTCGAAACTGTCGCCGACCTCACTAATTTGTACGTAGTTATAGTTATTGTGTCAGTATCTAATGCTCGTCTATTGTGAAAACATTGGCGGTAGTTTCATATAATAATTATGTCAATGGACAGACAAATGCCAGTGTAATCCACCGATTACTGCAAAGAGTTCGAAACTAGGTCGAGTTTCCAAAAATGAATAATATCAAATGATCAGGAGACTGAAGTGGCAATGGGCTGGTTACATTTTTCGAACAACCGATGATCGTGGGGGTAAACGTGTTCTAGAGTGGAGACTACGCCTCGGTAAGCTAAATTTAGGACGTCCTCCAGCTAGATAAGGTGACGATATTCGCAAAGTGGCTGGCAACGGCTGGATGCGAAGAGCTGAAGATCGAGCTCATTAGCGTGCTATTCGAGAGGCCTATATTCAGCAGTGGACGGGGACAGGCTAATAATGATGATGAATCCGGTTTAATAATTTCATTTAAAATAATAATATATATTTTAATATTAAATACTTACTTCTTTCAGTTTATCCATGTCCTGTAGATAAAATGCTATGTAGAACAAACTCATGAACGAATTCACAAACTGAAACTGTAAAGAAAACAAATATATGTATTTTTAAATTACTTGTGTTTATGTAGATATTGTACAATGAAAGCAATATAATACTACAATTAAAATGGTACCTTTTCGTAATGTTTTCTTTTATTTTTCTTTTTAATAAATATTCTAAATTAATATTGTATAATATAATTGATTTTATTTTATTAATAAATAGGGGACCCGCGCGGTCTAGCCCGCTTGAACTACACGAATATTTATTAAATATATGTATGAAATTAATTTTCAGTTTCGAAAATGTATGAAAATTTACAAAACCGTCAACGTCGTCTGCCCGTTCAAGCCCCGCCCCACACCACGCTTGTGGGCTAGGTAATTTTGAAAACTATATAATAATTTCATCTAGATTGAAATTATATGATTATTGATGAGGAAAAAAAGTGGCCTATGTTCATCCCAAGACTCTCAAATATTTCCATGTGAAATTTTATAACAATCGGAACAGCGGCTTAGCCGTGATTGCGTCACAGACAGAGTTACTTTTGAATTTTATAAGTATGGATGGATTATAATATTTATATTATATATGTAATCTTTTTTAAAAAGTCAGTCGTGGTGCAGGGGCACAAGCGTGTGACTGTAAACGTGATAGCTTGTGTTTCGATTCCCACTTGAGCAAATGAAATATATAAAATTTTACATTTCTTCGCTCTAGTGTCGAGGCAAACCGAGACGTTGAGTGCCGCTACTCAACACGCAATGCCCCGCAATTGGGGGGAAGTGAAGAGCGGAGTGTCTTAACACTAGAATCCCTCTGCCTACCCTGCAACGTGCAGGGTACAGCGTGAAGCTGACAAAATATACATTTTTTAGGGAATTTTAAAAACATTACGAAAATGTACTTGTAGTCACAGACTGAAATTAAATTAAAGTGTCATGAGAATGTGGTGATTGTGAATTTGTAATAACAATGATTATTTTGTTATTTATCTTAATTATATTTATACAATTATGTAATGTTGAATCGATAGCTGTTATTTATTTACAACATGTAAAATGTAAAAAAAAAACTATTAAAACCAAAATTAACGTCATGCAAATGTTATAGCGTGCACAGATAAAAAATAGCATGCTTAAAGAATGCAGTTTAAAAAATCTCAATTTCCTTTTTAATATTAAAAACCTATGTTAAATAATATTTTAGTGTATTTAAAGCGTGACTTTACGGCATTAGGTTTTAGCATCAAATACAAACCAATGCTATTTTCAGTATCAGATGATTTTCATACTTTGTCTCGAGTCGATAGTTCTCTGTTTATATATCGTAGAAGTTACCATTATAACGAAATGTTGTTTCATCCATTCCAGTTTGGTAAGCGGTAAAGAAAAAATAATATGCGCTATAGTCATATTTTACCACTACTTATTAATATTTTTATCTACATTTACTTGGAAAAGGACAATTTTTTTTTTAAATTATGGATACGCTATTTAACGTTTTTTTTTATTTTACGTGCTAATTTAATCTACTCAGATCTAGATCAGGTCTAGAAGAAACTTGGAAGATTATTGCATGCAAAAAATACAAACTTTTTGTAATGTTATTGATCAAATGTTGCTATTAAATGAAAAACTCACTCAATACAGATAAAAATGTAAGATATTTTGTATATATTATAATAATAATAATGAAGAGTTGTATTTAGTGCTCAAAGGATTTTTTTTATTATTAAACTTTTTTAAGGAATTTATAGAATTTTAGTACAGTTCAAGTAATTGTGTATATAATATAAGAAATACCTACTATACAAAAAGATCGAATACGTAGATTATAGGAATCTAATTACTATTAGAGAATAGAAAAAAGTAACTTTGTGATACACATATAATATCATCTATGTTCATAAGCATTTAATTTTATTATCAAAAAAATATTATACAGGGTACTATAATACAATAAAATAACTGTTTAGTTTACATATTATTATAAAAAAAATACCTTTGTCGTTGAGCCATTTAGCTATTCTGGCATAAACTTCTTCTTCTACCGCAATCAAAATAGCAAGGAGCGCTCGTGGAATCCAACTAAAATAAAATATTGTCTCCTCCCACCAGTCCTGTGTAGAAAAATAAAATATAATCTTTATATATTAAAATATTTAAAGATTTATTGATTACGATTAAGCGCGCACTACATTTTTTTGTGACCAGATTGTACTATCGTGCTGTAAAATGTAAAGTACGCATACGCGCCTGTATGTAAGCTGCTACTTGCAAGTTACTTTAGCGTAAAATATCTTACTGCGTATATAATCTTATATTTTTGCAACCTTATGCTGTATCACACATACAGCTAGCTGGGTAAGCAGAGGGATCCTAGTGTTGAGACATTCCCACTCGAATTATTATTTATTATATTTTCATATTAATAAATAATAATTCAAGACCAGATCATATTTAGACCAGTCGTGGCAGAGGCACAAAGTGTAATTGTAAAATCGACTGGTTTCGATCTCCATTCCAAGAAATGAAAATATTTATTAAAATTGATATTTTCATTTCATCGCTGTGGTGTTGAGGCAAAGCGCGGCGTTGAGTTCCGCTACTCAACACACAATGTCTCTAGAATTCAGCGGAAAGTGGGGAACGGTGTGTCTGAACAATAGGTTCCTTCTGCCTACCCTCCTGTGTATAGGATATAGCGTGAAGCTGATTATTAATATTTTCATTTCTTAGCTCTGGTACCAAGGCAAAAGCACGGCGCTAATCAAGAACTGCCTCAAAAATTCGGCTGAAAATGGGGAACAGAGTGTCTTCACACTAGGTTTTCTCTGCCAACTCTGCTGTATGCGCGATACAACGTGAAGTTGGAAAAATATATACACAAAATATTTATATATTACCTAAATAGTTATTTAAAAAAAAACAATCTATGTAAAGACCTATTTTACACTATGTTAACGTTTTGTATCTAGGAAAATTTAACAAATAACCAAAAATGTACAACAACTAAAAAAAAAGTTAAATATGATACTGACCTGCGTCCTCAACAAGACGAAGGTCCCCAGCGCCGCCACGCCCAGGCACAGCAGCATGAGCGGCAGCGACACGCAGTGCCGCCACGCGCGCCGCCGCCACGCCGCGTACTGCGGCTCGGGCCGCCCCGTCACCTCGCTCGTCGCCATGTCGCCCTGGTTTTACAGGTTATAGTTTGTGTAATATGTTTATGTTTTACTTATTAAGAAAACGTAAAAAAAATAACGTAGCGAGATTTGAACCCGCGTCTATATGGAAACCGTCCAAGCGCTCTGACCAACTAAGCCAGACTTTCTTATCGAGCTACATCGAAATTCTTATACGCTTGTTACAACTTAGAGAGGAAGATTTTGAGGGGGATTTTTACAAACTACCGCTATCCAAAGATAATTGGAGATATCGTTTGGCAAGAGAAAATACTATTTTTTTAATATTTTTAAACATTTTTAAAGTAAAAAAAGTTATTCCACATTTAGGAAAGAAAAATACTTATTAAAAAAACGTACAAAATTTTTTTTTAAACATAAAAAAAAGTAACTAACATGTTGACCATATAACTAGTGGTAACTCAGACTAGAAGAATAGTAGTACATTAAACATTAACTGCTTTTTATTTTAATGCTATTGTTATCTAATAATAGAATGTAATGAAACAATATTTAAGTACATATAAGTAGATATATATTTTTGTGTCAATATGATTCTTTGCGACAGCCACGTCTTATATGAAAAAAGTATATTTTCGAGTTTAATTTCATATCGAACCCTAATATTATATTAAAAATTTAAAAATAACTAACTAAATTATTTAGCTTCACGCTGTATCCCACACACAGCAGGGTAGGCAGAGGGAACCTAATGTTAAGGCACTGCGTTCCCCACTTTCCGCCGAATTCAGGAGGCCAAGGCTCCAACACCAGAGCGAAGAAATGAAAATATAAATTTAAATAAATATTTAATTTCCTTGAGTGGAGATCGAACCCACAACTTGTCACGTTTACAGTCGCCCACTTATACCCCTGCGCCACGACTGACCTCAGATTGAAAATTAACTAACTAAGGAAAGGAGAAGGAAATTGTTTTGAGTCTTAGAATAAGGTTTTGATGGTTAGTTGGTTAGTTTGGTTGTACACACAATATTCATAGTAATTTGAGTTAGTAGGTCGTAGGTTACTTTAATAGGGTATATGTATATTATCTATATTTATTTTCACGTATCTGTCGCGTAACCTCTTAATAATCTAGATATATGTGTTTAAATGAATATTCAAAATATCATTTCAACTTAAAAATAATTTCACTAAAAACATTCGAACATACCAAAACATCTAAGAACTAGTATGACATGAAACCTAATGGAATTTGAACATGATGTACTATTTCACGCAAATGACAAACAATCCTTTTTAACAACTAAACTATTCTAGTTTGAGACACTAATATAAGAAAAATCAAATATAATCTTTATTATGAACCTTGTATCCACAGTCATTAGTTGAGTAGTACTAAGAAAGAAATGTATATATTATTTATTTCAAAACGATTTTTTTAAAGTGTTCCACACTAAAGAAAGAAAATATTTTTCTTAATGTATTTTTGTGTGTGTGCTTTTCCTTAGCGTAGAACTTTAGCACTTTACATATTTACTCAAGATTCGAACGAGCAGGATTTTAACTCACACCGCACCGAATCCCGCTACTTAAAAATTATTATACATTTTCTAAAAATATATAATATAATAGGGCTTTTTTAAATTATTTTTTTATAATATTACCTGAAATAAAGGTCTTGGTTCGATTAAGAGCTCGTCTCTTTGGTCTAACGTTCCCCATCTGTATGCAAGCACATTAGAATATCTGTAAACAAAAATTTCACAAGTAAAAATATTAATTTAGGAATCGTCGTACCGCAGCACTAAAAAAGAGTAAATAGAGAAAACGCTAAATGATCTCACAAAAAAAGAGCATAAAATAATTTTATTTCTTAATTTAGTGTTTTCAAAAATGTTTGTTAGAAACATTCAAATTTATTGGAATGTTTTGGGATACAGCGTGAAGCTAAAACAAAAACAAAATAAAAAATTACCGTTTCCATGTTTCCAAATAAACACAGGCCCACAAAACATTGAACAGTGAAAATAACACGTACGCTATATCTTTCCAGTAATCATTGGCTGTTCCCAACCAAACCTGAAACATACACAAAAAAAAATAAGTCCCACACTAAAATTTTCGTAATTAAAACAATAAATAAGAACTTCTAACTATGAACGCAATGGTTGTGTATTCGATCTCCACTCGGAATAACGATTAAATTTAATATTTTCATTTGCCCGCTGTATTAAGCTAGCGGAGCGGGCTCATTAAGGACTACGTTGAACTCGCAAGAGTAAGCTGAATATTTGCTTTTCCACCAATAAATATTCGGGCGAAAAGGACGGAGCGAATAAAAAGAGCTTAAATGACCTCGCTCAATTCTGAGAAGCGGAAAGAAGTTATTACAAAATTAAAAATTCTTCGTTGGTGAAAATGTAAACCTATTTTATTCAAAAAAGGTCAGTTTCGTCTAAGCATTATCCGCTCATTTTTTTTTCGCGGCAGGAAACGGCCTTTAGACAAAGGGCGGCGTTAAGTTACGCCAATGAACACGCATTTTTTGTGGCAACGAAGGTTCTTCTACTAAGTTTCTTTTGCTTTAAACGTAAAGCTTTTTTAAACCAAAAAATAAATTAACAATTTCTTACCCAAAAAACGAATCCGACCACAGCAGGTACTGTAAGTGATTGCGTGTAATGTCCTAGCCATGCAAAATACATTGCTATTTTCACACCGAAATATTCACTTATTTCATCTGGAAAAAATATATTGTTTATAAGAAAAAAAAACTCATTTAAATATTTCCTTATGTTTTAGTGCATATATTTATTATAGAATATTAAAATATTATAAAATAAAAAACATTATATAGAGGAAAAGGGTACAGGCCAAATGTGTGTAATTTTATTACATTTTTTAGCGTCAGCTCTTCCACGCACAGCAGGGTAGGCAAAGGGAACCTAGTGTTAAGACAGACACTCAGTTCCATGCATTATTCGCCGAATTAGGAAGGTATTGCGTGTTGGGTGGCGAAACTCAACGCCCCGCTTTGCTTCAACACCAGACCAAAGAAATGAAAATATTAATATCCTGAATTATTCCGTTTACAGCGACACTTTGTGCCCCTGCGCCACAACTGGCCTCAGATTATCAGATTTAAATAAAATAAAAATACATTTTATCGAAGTCCCTATGGTACTTTAATTTTTATTTAACACATATTAAACTACGCGGCGTTGAGGTCCGCCACTTAACACGCAATGCCTTAAGAATATGGCATAATTTGAGGAAAAGAAGTGTCTTAATGAGCAAAGGAGTTTATTAACCGCACGTTGCTATAGCAACGCGTATTAGACGCGTAGGCGTCTATTGGTTCTATAGTTGTAAGAGTATACAGCAATACATACCCAAAGGTTGTGGAGAGAATAGAGTTTTAACCCATTTCCTTCGTAGGTTCTCTAAAGACGAACGCTCGTGGAGGGGAAACATACTAGCCACTACACCACGACTTACACACGCCGGTACTGTGGAAAATTAATAAGTTTTAGTCATTTTCGCATGTTTTCTATATAAACATTAGGAAATTAATAATACACAAAAGGAATTATATGATCCAACAGATCTCCAGTTTAAATTGAAAAAAATAAATAAGATTAATGTAAATTACACTTATGAGAGCATAAGTGTAATTTACAATAATTTTATGTATCGCTAAGTTCACCAAAATATTTTAAAAAAATCATGCATTTCCCTCATATAAAAGGGGACAAGCAGAAAGAAACTAATGTCAAAAAATATCTTTGATTTTTGCCTAATTTCAATATACCTACCATGTTTTTAACGGCAGAATCTAACGCAGCGTTTTGTCTTTACTAGTTTATCCCCAGTGGCAATCAAACCGACAGCCACGGTGGCCTTTATATAATAACCAATATCTATAAACTATAATATATAAAATCCATATATCATAAAGCAACTCTTACCAATACTCTGTCCAGGTCGCAAAGTGAGCGCCGGTTCCAACGCATGCTCGTCGCCCGGCTCCGCACGCGCTGCTTCCAACACATGCTTCACTAGAGCGCCTCGTTCTTGTGAACTTAGTAATTCTGCCGCTGTTGTGCCCTGTATATTGTTTTTGTTTAATAAGGTGCAAGAAATTTAAGCTCAGTTGATCGAATCCGCAATGAAGAGATATACAGAATGGCAGGTACTAGCGAGGATTTCGCGGAAGACTCTTGTCCCCGCGTCTCGCAGCCAGTGGCGGTCGAGGAGGAGCACCGTGAGGTTTTAGTGGGTATTCGGACGGCCTACATCTGCCAGTCCGCGAGCCCCACATAACCGAGCTCGAGTCCCCACTCGGGCCGGTATCCGTAACAGGATTTCCTCACGTTAAAAAAAAAAAAAAAAAGGTACTAGCGAGGATGTTACGGTGAGAATGAAGAAGAACGTGCTTAGCTGGTTTGGACACGTCGAATGAACGAGTGATGAAAGAATGGCAAAAAAGATTTATGATGGAAAACTGAGCGGTAAGTAAGGTAGGGGAAGACCTCGGTTGACCTTCGACAACACAGTATAAAATATACTGGAGGAAGGTCACGTAAACAGATGAGGACCCGCGGAGAGCGTATGAAGAGGTTGATGACAGTGGACGAGGCGAAAGAGATATGGAGAGACCGTAGCGTTTGGTGTTCCGTTCTGTCTGACTACCCTGCTAGGGATACGTAAGGCGTGAATGTAGATTAGATTAATTAAAGGGGACATTTGATTTCGATTTTACGCTTAATAACGTATGTAGCGGAATAAGCACTGAAAATCTCTGTTCTCGGACTTCCCTCTGAATTTTGAACACTGTGAGTTGAGTGGCGGAGGTCAATCAGACATTTGGTCTATCTCCGTTCCCTCTATACGATGTTTTTTTAATAACATTTTATTCTAAATATATAATCTAAGACTGAAGTCAACGCTAAAACGTTTTTTTTTTCTTATATACTTTAAGCTACAATATTTTATTAATATTCAGATGTGATAAGTAAAAACTTCGGTGTGAAAATAGCAATGTACTTTGCATGACTAGGACATCAAAATTCTGGAGGCATTGCGTGTTGAGTGGCAGAACTCAACGCCGCGCTTAGCCTCTACACGACGAGAGCAAAGAAATGAAAATAGAAATTTAAGTAAATATTTCATCTCCTCGAGAGGGGATCGAACCTACAACCATTCGGTTTTACAGTCGCACTTCGTGCCGCTGCGCCACTAAATCCATTTATTTATCTTTTTTAAGTAAGAAAAATAACATACTATGAAGGTTTGAAAAGTGGTTTTCCTCTTGTATCATTTTATCTTTATAATAAAAATCATCAGAAATTACCGATATTTGGACTTCCAAATATAATAATTGTAGACACATTATATGCAATAAAAAAGGAGTATAATATAATTCAGTGTTATAGATAATCTATTGTAAAACTGAATTTACAGACACTTATTTTTTTGCTGATGCTATTTGTATGCCATTGTGATAGGGAATCACAATGGCATAAAAATAGCATCAGCAAAAAAATATATAACAAATAATAAATAAATAAATCTAATTCAATATTTTTAGTTTTGTTAAGTGCGTAGGTGAAAAATATCATCTGTCTATATATCTATTATATTGTATGTAAGCGAAAACATTTTCATTGAAAGAACATATGTGCAAGTTTAGTGAGAACAAAAATAATTTTGACGCCTATATGGAAATTTCCCCATAAATTTAATTTAATGTTTTAATTATATAATCACTAATTTAAAAAAATAAATAAATTTATCGGGAAATTTCCACAAAAAAATATGTGCAAGTTTGGTGAGAAAAAAAAAAATCTCACTAAACTTGCACATATTTTTTTGTTGCCATCCCATTGAATTCGGGTTGAAACGATATAACAGTTCTAAGAACAGACAAATTAAATTCACCTAATATCGATATAAAGCAAACTCGTTTCCTTTTCAAAGGGTATACCTTTTAAATAATTTAAATTAGGCAGGCAAAACAAATTTAAAATTGTATTATTTATTTATTATATACTTTTTGTTGTGCTATTTTTCGCTATAACGTTTACTGAGTGACAAATGACAAACTGCGAGTTATTGTAATTAAACTTATTTGTATGTGTTTTAGTTCAGTTTAAGAGTAGGTCGCTGTAGGGAACTATTATTTACATTTATAGTTTATTCAATATGTGTTATTTATATATTTCAATATTATAATTTATTTATTTATTATTTATATACACACGTAAAATCATACATACATTTAATAGGATTTACATATTTTATAGTAAGTATTCGTATTTAGTATATTTATATAAAAGCGCTCGCTGCCGTCGACCGAACCGGTAAGGCGTCCTAACATTTACGCCTACCCCCTTGTCGACGGCATATTTTATATATAACAGTCGATGCTTGCCACTCGATGCGCTTTCCATACGTTCCATTGTTTTCTTTATTATTTCCTTCAAATCAGTATTTATCGTGTTCTGTTTTATATATATGTTTGTCGTTGACTTTCCTGTATATCGTGCCGTGTATAATTGTGTTAACACTGTATCTACATTTAAAGTGGTGTTGATTAAACTCAGTGCTATTCGTAAGTAGACTTTTATTCATCTCCATCAACACTACAGTCGCTATTTGTGTGTCAAAAGCTTA
Source organism: Heliconius hermathena (assembly GCA_013403705.1). Taxonomy (NCBI): domain Eukaryota; kingdom Metazoa; phylum Arthropoda; class Insecta; order Lepidoptera; family Nymphalidae; genus Heliconius; species Heliconius hermathena. The sequence goes on from JAAIXJ010000211.1 coordinate 113,584, forward strand.
ATAAACGAAAACAAATCTAATACAATTTGAATATAGTCAGATGATTTTCACATTCCAGTCACTTCGAGATATACACTAGATTTGATATGAAACTTCTGAAGATTTATCCAAGTGTATTCAAAGAATCGATGAAAAGCGGTCGACGTGCTTAATCTTTCTCGAATCTACCTTTAAGCATTCCTTGCTTGATTTCCAATAATGGTTAAAGATAAAATGAAATATATTTTACATACTTTGCGAAACTTAGGAAATTGAACTATTGACTATAGAAGAATTGACTATAGACGAGTAATACGATCGATAGTTCATTGAAAAATGACTGGTTACATTTTTCGACAAGTAAAATCAAAAATTCTTATATACAATAATATATGAAAATTTCATAAGGCTAGTTCATCGACAACATGTTAAAATATGTATGTACTCTAATTTCGGGAAGTGACTCTTATAATCAATTTGTTTAGATATTTAATGTGTATTTGCATTTCGACGATCAATTATAATTGGGCAATGTTTAAAAAGTAAAGATAATAAAGTAAATATCTGAGCATACAGACGAAAGCATAGAGTATTTTTTCTCTAGATATTGTTATTTAACTTCACGCTCTATCCCGCACATAAAGGCTATGCAGAGGNGGTTAGTTGTTAAAGTTAGTTTTTGTGTAGGGAACTATTATTTACATTTATAGTTTATTTAATATGTGTCATTTATATATTTCAATATTATAATTTATTTATTTATCATTTATATATACACGTAAAATCATACATACATTTAATAGGATTTATATATTTTATAGTAAGTATTCGTATTTAGTATATTTATATAAAAGCGCTCGCTGCCGTCGACCGAACCGGTAAGGCGTCCTAACATTTACGCCTACCCCCTTGTCGACGGCATATTTTATATATAACAGTCGATGCTTGCCACTCGATGCGCTTTCCATACGTTCCATTGTTTTCTTTATTATTTCCTTCAAATCAGTATTTATCGTGTTCTGTTTTATATATATGTTTGTCGTTGACTTTCCTGTATATCGTGCCGTGTATAATTGTGTTAACACTGTATCTACATTTAAAGTGGTGTTGATTAAACTCAGTGCTATTCGTAAGTAGACTTTTATTCATCTCCATCAACACTACAGTCGCTATTTGTGTGTCAAAAGCTTAATAAACGAAAACAAATCTAATACAATTTGAATATAGTCAGATGATTTTCACATTCCAGTCACTTCGAGATATACACTAGATTTGATATGAAACTTCTGAAGATTTATCCAAGTGTATTCAAAGAATCGATGAAAAGCGGTCGACGTGCTTAATCTTTCTCGAATCTACCTTTAAGCATTCCTTGCTTGATTTCCAATAATGGTTAAAGATAAAATGAAATATATTTTACATACTTTGCGAAACTTAGGAAATTGAACTATTGACTATAGAAGAATTGACTATAGACGAGTAATACGATCGATAGTTCATTGAAAAATGACTGGTTACATTTTTCGACAAGTAAAATCAAAAATTCTTATATACAATAATATATGAAAATTTCATAAGGCTAGTTCATCGACAACATGTTAAAATATGTATGTACTCTAATTTCGGGAAGTGACTCTTATAATCAATTTGTTTAGATATTTAATGTGTATTTGCATTTCGACGATCAATTATAATTGGGCAATGTTTAAAAAGTAAAGATAATAAAGTAAATATCTGAGCATACAGACGAAAGCATAGAGTATTTTTTCTCTAGATATTGTTATTTAACTTCACGCTCTATCCCGCACATAAAGGCTATGCAGAGGAAACCTGGGATCCTAGTGTTAATATTAAGATATTCCGTTCCTCAGTAAGACACTTCCGTTTCCCACTATTCCTAATTCTTGAAGTATTGTGTTAAGTGGCGGAAGTCAAGGCGGAGCTTTGCCTCGTTAACAGAGGGAGAAAATGAAACTATTAAATATTTCATTCCTAGACTAGGAATCAATCTTACAACTGTCACGTTACAGTCGCACGATTGTTCCCCTACGCCACCACGGCCTCAGATCGATATTATTTTTTTTAATGGAATAAGGAAAACCTCCTTTCTATAATACTTTTGAAGTAAATCAAATGCCAATTAACATCATAATCCTAATAACATTATATAATAATGGCCATGAAATTATGAAAACAAACACTCCAATAATTCGATAGCATTTATTGTGTTATATGCATAACCAGTAATTGTAGTCCGTAGCTGTGTGGACACATTATGAACAAAATCCCATTTTTTCTATTTTTTTTTTTTGGGAGTTTCGAGGAATCCCCTCATTTAGCCCTTCTATACTCACCTAGTAGTTCCCTACAAGTCCCATAGTAGTTGCGGTTGTGCAAAGTCAATCAGTTATATATGTATGTATATAAAACTCCAAATCAGCTTCACGCTGTATCCCGCACACAGCAGGGTAGGCAGAGGGAACCTAGTGTTAAGACACTCCGTTCCCCACTTTCTGCCGAATTCTGGAGGCATTGCGTGTTGAGGGGCAGAACTCAACGCCGCGCTTAACCTCGACACCAGAGCGAAGAAATGGAAATATAAATTTAAGTAAATATTTCATCTCCTCGAGTGGGGATCGAACCCACAACCAGTCGATCTTGCAGTCACACCTCGTGCCGCTGCGCCACGACCGGCCTCACACATAAAACTCTACAGTTATTAAATCAATTAACGTACATATTAGGTATATTTTACTAATATATATACAATATTTCGATTGTCATAAACGATTTATAACACAAACTGTAAGTAGTTCACAAGACGTATGAAATATCTAATACAAAAGCTGGAAAACAATTCATAAAACACCATTTATTGACAACATTACTGTATAAATTCTTTAACAATATTTTTTACCACTACGAAATAAAACGAGAAAACTTTCCCGAATAGATAAATTTCATAAGTAAACATTATGTTAAACAAACGGGACCGTCGTAAAGTATAATATCATTTACATTTAGTTACGATGGACTCAAAAAAGAAAAATATATTTTATCCGAACATACTTTTATGAGCATTTTTGAATTATGAGTTTATGAAATTTCGACAAAAGTAAGCATTTCTTATTGTACGTAAAACATGTAATAACTATAAAATAGAAAGGTTAGTTGTCAAAAGTGAAAATTTATAGGTGTATGAAGAAATAATCCACTCTTTTTGCCAAAATACCTTAATAACATCGCAATGTACGAGTAAATTTAGTTCGATTGAAATGTATAGAGCATTCTTTCTTTTATCGTAACAAAAGAAGAATTTTCATTTGCTATTATGTGCCTGATCTTTATCAATCTTTACTTAGTACACTATATGAAAATAGTATAAAAAAAAGTAGTTCCGTTATAATACATTTTCATACAATTCGTGAAGGAAAAAAATGGTTCCAGTTGTTACTTAAGAAAATGATGTCTATATGTACACATTTATGAAATATGAATAATTCAAAGCTATTGATTACCGATATCATGGTACAGTGTACCATGTCTAGATTAGTTTAGTGTTCAACTTCCATTTTCGAAGTATGGTTATTTCTGAAATTACTATAATCTCAAGGAAATGAATCGATTTAAGTATTCCACTTTTTCTGCATCTATGAACCTAATGGCTAATACGGCTTAATAATATATATTCAGATTATTGAGAGTAGAATTTTTTTATAATAATTATTATTATATGGTTTTAGTCCTAGCATTGATCAACTTGATTAATGTCAAACAAAACAGTCTAATTTACGAATAAAAATCTTATTACTTTTCCATAATTTCAATTTTAGATTTTAAAAATGGATTAATTATATAATCTATATATATATATATATATATATATATATATAAAAGGACATGTACCTGACTGACTGAGGTAAGACGCACGCACAGCCGTAACCGCTGATGTTGGAAACGTGAAATTTGGACAGATGTTTATTTTAATAATCTGGATATCCACTAAGAAGGGATTTTGAAAAATTTCACCTCTAAGGGTGCAAATAAGCGGGCCAAGCTGCGCGCGCCCACTAGTAATTTTATAAACGTCAACCGGCGTCAGTTAAAAGCAAAAGACAAGGTGGGCTGCTGAACTTACGATGACTTGATTGGGACTTATTTTTTACCTATCGAAACTTACCATAAATAAAATGTTCAATTTCGCATAGCTAGATAAAAAATAGTTTCATAGAACTTCAAGCACCTTATTTGTATAAAGGTAAAACAAAATTACAGACATATAGGACGATAAGTTTAGTAAAATCTACGAAAAAGAAAATTGAAGTATATATACTAAAGAGAACACCACTATTTGAGTGGACCATTGAAGCTCAAAAAATCTCAATTTCATAGAATAGATACTTGAAAGCTCTCTATCACTTGAGACCTACTTACTAACATTGAAGGGCCAAACTACACACTAAACTTAAAAACAGCTGTTTCTGCAATAATTCAGAATTCCAGTAGTTAAGGGGAACTATTAAAAAACTAATATAACCGTAACCGTTCAATATATTTGATGTATATATAGATTTATTATAGGCGTAAGGTACTTTAATTAAATACAATATATATACATAAATTATTTCAAGACGATTATTGGGTACTTAATGTGACTGACAGTTAAAAAAAATAATAGCTCTACGCTTTACCCGAATAGCAGGAAAGGCAGAGCAGAGAGTAAGAATCTACCGTCAAAATACAGTTCACCACTTTCCGCCAGTCCTCCACTCATTTTCAAAAAATTACGTGTTAACTGGACGAACTTATCGCCGCGCATTGTCCACAGGGAGTGTGAAATTAAAATCTAATAAATATCTTTCCTTCGAAAGGGGATGGAACCAACAACCATCGTGTTGATAATCAGAATATGCCGCGACGGCCTCTAGTAAAAACAGAAATATATAAATAATCGATGATATAAATAATATATCTAAGCTCAATAATGATAATTTAGGTCATTGCCGATATGGGACACGAGAGAACGACTAAAACGCGAGAGATTTAAGTAGCTTCTTTTAAAAAGAAATGCTTTTCAAACACTGAACTTTATGTTGCATCTTGACATCTTCTAGTTATATACATATCATTTTTAGAACATTTTTTTCGTAAAGGTTCTTTGAAATCGTTTTAGCAACATTTTCTTTTTAATGTTTTTTGTAACGTATAAATATAATTAAAGTAAATGAGAAATGGAAATTTATATTAGTATCTATATAAAATTTTTCCGTTAATGTGTTACAGACAGACAATGTACGTCAAGAACTACGCGGCGCAGAAAGCTGAAAATTGGCATTTGTCCTTGGGGATTATAAAGAGAGTACTAAGAGATGTTTTCTTGAAAATCATAAGGAAACAAGAAAAATGGGATTTTACGTTTAATAAATTTCTAAAATTTAAAAAAAAATCTGGTACAATCCATCGTACTAACCAATTACTATTTTAAAATTATGTTAGCGTTGACTGGACTTCTAAAATATTTTATTGTAAGCAATAAAAACAATACGTTTCTCTGACGTAATTGCCACTACTACGGAATGATAATATCTATTGAAATGCCGTGACGAAATTTTGAACATAAACCTTCTTTAGATAACACAATGAACAGACAAAGCCTTTTAGCTTCACGCCTTATCCCTAGCGGAATAGCCAGGGAGAAAGGAACACCAAACAGTACGGTCCGCACACCTATTTCGCCTCGCCCACTGTCATCAATCCACACATATATATCTACAGTACAGAGAAGTCCTCGTGTTTTACGTGACTTTCTCCGGTATCATCGATTCTGTATTCTATAAGGTCAACTGTGGTCTCCTCCTACCTCTTTTACCACTCACTCTTGCTTCATATTTTATAATATTCCATTGGCTATTTTATTGCGATTATTGAAACAGATTGTTAGAGTATAAAAACTTACCCTTTGAAAACAATGCATGTCTCGAACGGTGAACTCCTTATACCCACCTCCGAATTCCGGCTTCAGTAGTTTCGGTAGATGAATCTCTTCTGCAGTTTGTAATAACCTGGTATTTAGAAACAAATATGATTATTACTAAATTATTATTAAATTTACTTCTATAAATTATAAATAATAATATTTTTTGAATAACCGTCGTTTTTAATCAATTATAGATAAAATTGAAATTAACCTAAATATTTGCATTAAGATAGACCTCTTTTATATAATACCTATTTTCAGCTTCGTGCTTTTTCTAGGATAGGGGAGATGAAAGAAATAAGTAACCTAGTTTTAAGATATTGAGTAACCAAATTTATGGTTTTACGCACCAGACCAGAGAAATTAAAATAACTTAACTTAGCTTCACGCTCTATCCCTAGCGGGGTAGTCAGAGAGAACGGAGCGCCACACGCTACGATCTCTACATACCACTTTCGTCTCGTCCACTGTCATCGATCTCTTCATACATGCCCTCCGGGGGTCCTCATGTTTTTTATGTGACCTTCCTCCAGTATCTTTGATACCGTGTTTTCGAAGGTCAACCGAGGTCTTTCCCTACCTCTCTTACCACTCACTATTCCATCATAAATCTTTTTTGCCATTCTTTCATCACTCATTCGTTCGATGTGCCCAATATTCATTCTCACCGTGACATTCTCGCTCGTATCTGCCATTCTGTGTATCTCTTCATTGCGAATTAGATCAGCTAAGCTGACTCCCCATATCCTACGAAGAGATCGTATCTCCACGGCATTCATCTTTCTTTCATTCTTACTCTGTAATACCCACGTTTCGCTGCCGTATAACAGCGTCGGTACCAACACTGCATTGTGTACGGCCAAACATGCAGCTGTGCTGACGTTTCGCCATCTCATCAATGCAATTAAGACTCCGTTAGCCCTGTAACCAGCAGCAATACGCTTTTCTACATTCATCTCGTATCTTCCATCTCTACTGAACATACTTCCCAAGTATACCACTTCTTTCACTTGTTCTAATACCTTACCATTTACACTGATCTTGCATTCCGTCCTTTCTTCATCTCGTATAAAAACCAGACCCTTTGTGTTAGTCGTAAAATAAATTTAAAATACATTGGATCCACTTATTCGAAAATCCACATGGAACCCATAACCATCACGTATAAACTTAGATATTGTTCTGCTTCGCTATGATGGTATCGATGGAATGTTATCCTAATACATTGACATAATGTAATAAACCACCTAGTTTATAAATTATTATGTATATCCATCAAAACTAACAATTCGTTTGTCCAATCACCGCAAATTGGTCGTGCAGTACCACTTACACATCGTCATCGGCTGTAATATAAAAGGCGGAACACTGTGAGGAGGCGTGTTGTCGCACGCACACACGCAAACGTGGCCGACTTCCACGCAACTTTTGGAGGAGCCAGAGAAGCATGCTGTCTGGAAGACCTACAGTGAAAAATTTATCGATTATTTACGTTATTGCCTTCTCAAATACTATTCAGTAAATTTATAATGTTTGTATATAAGTTTTACATTTAACAAATAGTTATAATTATAAAATTCTTTCTGTTTCTCTAGATTTTGTATAATATAGTCAATATTCGAAGTTATCAGAGTAAAAAGTCAAAATTGCTCTTTTACACAGAAACGTAAATATTTTTTTAACATTTTTTGTTATACAAAAACAGAATTTCCAATCGGAACGATAACAAAACCTAGGCATGAAAGATCTTTGAAATGTATGAATCGCCTTTAGCCAGGCTTTGACAAAACAACGCCTTTGTACAAAGGGAAGGCAAAAAATACTATACAATGTACAGTACGCTCGACGAGTCGTGACCCTGAAGTTAGGTTTTTAAACTTTATTCACAGGGAAAGAAAATAATCAAAAGTAAGAAATCAAATCAAATCTACATCTAACTTCAGACACCGCGCGACCATGACTCGCCGACCATACTGTAAACAAGAAGCATCAATGTGTTTCCTTATCTATTCTCTACATTCGCCACTGAAACTGGAAAGTTAAGTAGATACTTCATGTGCCAAATTGCCTTGCCAAATGTCTAGTTTGATTTATAAGTGGGGATTACTTGTTATATTATATAATTTATGGTTAATAAACACTGTTTTGTTACCATGTCCGACAAGTTTTGGCGATATTTTGAATTGCGAATAAAAAAAAGAGCAAATATGTCAAGTATCAAGCAATATAATATCTGCTTACAACCATATTTTTTACCCGACTGCAGCGAAACCTAAAAAGAAGATATTTAGCTATACACAAATGAGCGAAATAAGATATTATTATAAATAACTTAAAGTTTTATTCTCCTAATCATAAATACCTATATATTTTTTTTATTTTTAAGACGCTCTCGCATTTGACAACGTAGGTATAGAGAGCTAAACGACACTTAAGTGTACTTTAACCCTATATATATATATATATATATATATATATATATATATATATATATATATATATATATATATATATATATATATATATTTTAAGATAAAACTATTCCGGAGATTATTTGTGTACCCTTTATATTTTTATATCCGTAAAGTGTATATTATACATAGTTGTCAGTATGTTGCGTGACTACAAAGGAAACTCACTAATAGACACGAAAGGTTAAGGGTCACTGGCCAAAACCTTAATAATTCAACAAAACTTTCCTTATATTCTTTTGTATTTCACTTAAAATGGTTATTTATTATTAAGTAATATAAATTTTTAAATTTCAAGACAGAAAAAAAACAGAATCTTTACAAATAGCGTAATTAAAAGTAGGGCATTTTTATTATTTTTTGTAGGTAAATGTCACAGAATATCTAAGAAGTATTTTAGTAAAGATAGTTGTGACTAGCAGACATATTTTAACGGTGACTATACACCTTGAAACTTTAACTTTCAAGGTAGTTTACCTATGAACAGTTATGTTTGTGTAAAGAATAAAACTTTTTAATAATTTTTTTAGGGCACTTTTTTTAGATAAGATTTTTCTACCACCCCGGTCACAAGATTTTTCTTGGGCAGGCACGGACTACCTGGCCTCCTTATTCCTACACCTATGACTATGTGCTTAAGAGTATTAGGTATTTATCTTTGCAAATCTACAAAATTGCATTTGCATACATACAAGGTACAACACATACAATTACATGTTGATACTTTTACATAGTTATTTCAATACCGTAAATCGGCGAAAGGAATATTTAGGACATCAACCCTTCATCATTCGTCAATATTTTTTTTATTTACAACTTACTGATTAACTAATGTTATCTGCAATAACGATATTACGATTATGTGTTTTAATTTAGATGTGGTTTTTATCCACTTTAACCAATAATAATATTATGAATATAGATTTCTTTTTCTCTTTAAAGTCTTCAATCTACCACATGACTATAAGCAAATACTTTCCTTATATGGTAACAATCAATGAATAAGAATTAAAATGTTCATGGTATAAATAATATACATAAGCTGCAGTTGAAGGGTTATGATGAGGTTTTTTTTTATTACATTCATGCTGTATCCTGCACATAGCAGAGTAGGCAGAGGGAATCTGGAAATGTGGTGTTAAGACACTTGTGTTCTCCACTTTACAGAGTGTGGAGTATATCCTTCTACTCTCCCAAAAAAACAAGAAATTTGAATAAAATAATTGTAAAAAAAATCCTGCTTCCTTAAACCACCAACTGCAGCCTCAAACTTATAGGTCAATCATTATTACATATTTACTTTAAAATATTACTTGCCTTTGGGAAATATAAGCACAACATCAGTCTGTTGTGTAGGAGTTGAATGTAGTAACAATCGTCTCGGATGCATTAAATGAGCTCCCAGCTGGCCCGCCATGGGCAGGCGTCTTCTCAGTTCTCTTCCAGCTGCACATATTTTGTAATTTTTTTTAATTATATGGATGTCCTTAAGTCAACTAGGAAAATAATCTAATATACATAAAATTCTAGTTGAATACATAATTTTATTATTTACCATAGTTTTAAAACTATTTAATTTGTTTAACAAAGTATTACCGAATGTAATACTTTTTTAACTCTCATTTTAAATATTTTCTACTCTCATTTTCATTTATATATCAAAGTAAACGTGTTCTTTAAATCAAATCACGTATTGTAAACGTTAATAATCTATAATTTATTTTTTGGTAACTACTTTAAAATAGGTTTAACTATAGAAACAACATATTATACGAGACGTTTACATCATACTTCAATTAATGATCATAGCGCACCTACACAGTCAGGCCAATAAAACAATAATATAAAAGTAATTCAAAATAAATAAAGTTTTTACCGCTATCCAATTTATCTTTAGCAAACTCAGCAAAAGATTTATGTTCTTGCGGTGAGGAATGAGTACTACTTCCGTTTTCTTCTTTCTCATGATTGCCGACCACACTATTATCACCCTCCATCACGATTACTCAAAAAGCCGACGAACAATGAATCTGGCAAAGGCCTTCAATGATCTTACATCATCGATTACAATAAACCAACTAAATTACTATGCACTTACTCACTGCTATAATATAGGGCTTATATTTATGAGATCACTAAATTATTTTTTACATTTTATAAATATACGAATAACACGCAAAACATTTTTTTGAGTACGCTCTTGATAAATTAGTGCGCGACAAACAATCATCTGTCAGAATTCAAAATTGATTTTTGGCCGCCATTACTTCAGTAGTATTGCCAACTATTATTTATAATTAGCCCTCATAAACACGGTATAATAAAATAAATGTCAATAATATGTTATGTACCATATATTACAGTCGGTGCATATTTTATAACTTTATACAAAATATAAAAAATGTTTTTTTGTATATGATTTTATATATTTAAAATACATTTAAATAATTGTCAACATAGTATGTTAAGTGTGATTTAAGAATACGCCAAAAATATATTTTGTATACTACGTATGTCGTAATATCATCGTAACATTTTTACAGGAACATATATATTTTGTACTAAGTTAATGCGATCAATTTAAAAAAAACCTAGAGTTAAGTCCTCATAATATGATAAATGGAATGATTAATTAGTATTATATGTAACACAAAGAATGTTATTTAGTTTAATTCTAATATAAAAGTTTGATGCTTTAAAAAATTAGGTATATAAAAATAAAATTCACGAGTCACATCAGTCAACAAGGTTTTAGTTACTGGTAATACAAACAAATTAGTCGACAAACTACAACTTCATTTTCTCAGGTCGCAACTCGCGCAGTTTCTCGATTTCGGTTTGTGTGTTAATACGGATCATAATGGACGTTTAAAAATCTTATTTTTTTTTTGTTTTTGATAAAATAAGATACTCTTCAAATAAACTTGATTAACTAACATATAAGAAACAAGCGCCACAAGCCAATATAGAAAAAAAATAATCAACATATCTGAAGGTACGTATCGTTTTAAATAAATGACCTTCTTTGTTTGCTATTTAAAATTCTCTTATAAGAATTATGTAGTTTATTGCCAGTTATAGTTTTAGTATATAAATTTTACTATTAGTTACTTAAATTTAGATCATGGTATATAAATTCGTAACTTGTTATTTACGCAGTTTGTTATTTTATTTAGCCTACTTTCTCGGGAACAGCTGTTACGTCGATATACATTGAGCTAAACAGCTGATTTTATCGTCATCAATGTTTTCACTTTTTACTTAATTAAAATAGTGTTAAAAAGTTGCATTTTATTAGTCGTTAGACTATTGTGAAGGTCAAAATTGTCGATAATGTATAAATTAACTGGTCGATTTTATTAATATTTAGTTTATATTTTTGTATTTTAATATATAATAAAAAAATATTATTTTACTACATATAATAAATCATACAATTTTAATAAACATGATTTTTTTATATAAATAAATATTATAATAATTTTATTATAATATAATATGATGATGACTGACATGATGAGATTTTAAAATATTTTAAATCCCAAATACAGTTTTTTCTTTATTTTGTAAAGTTGTTTATGTTCCATTTATTATTCATTTATAAGAAATATATTTAATATTAATCCACAAATTGAATAGAATCCAGAAATCAATAGGATAGTACAATATTGAATTATAATCTTGAATTCATTTTATGAAAGTTAAGAAATTATACTGAGCAATTATTGTGTAATCAAAAAGTGTTTTTTATTTTTTTTAAATTAATAAAAAAATTATATTAAAATATATAGTATATTTACAGAGTAGAAAGATAAATTATACATTGCTTATATTTATTATAATAATTATAAGTATTATTTGTATTAAGGTTTATTAGCAGTGTTATATATCTACATGTATACTTGGTATAGATACTGTACCTGAAACCTTTCTCTCCTAACATTTTCACTCACTTTCACTTTAAAGGATTTCTGGAAGAAATCTCTTTTAGTGATAAGATATCCATTGTACATATTTTTCAAATTATTTTCATATATTTTTATTTTATTTTGTTGTATGTTAGACAAAGAAAAAAAAACCACTTCAATTCTTCAATTCTTCTTAATTAATATATTATTAATTAATAGACATAGCCCAAAAAATCATCTTTTTTATATAAAAAAATATTACACAGATGTCATTAGGCTGGGGCAGCCTGCCTCTCCTCTCACTGAGATGCGTATTGGATCATCTCAGTCTTGAGGATGCGCTCGCTGCATTATCAACTTGCAAGCATTGGAGAAGCTCTATTTTATTATATGAAGGACATAAGTGAGTATTAGAAATTATCAACAAAACAAGCTATATATATAATAAATCTCAGTCAAATCAATTAATTATTTATTAAAAACAAAAAGTTAGTTACCAGCAGTTCTAGAATCTAAAAAGATATTTTATAATTTTTATATTTATACTGAAAATCAATGTAGTTTACTGGGAAGTAAAATTTTATAATGTTAATTGATTTATTCCATGACCATATAGGGATACATTGAAGTTGCGAGTTAAACACCTTGAGAAAAACCTGTTTTTGACCCGAGTGTTCAGGAAGTACACCAGAAAATTACACATTTATATTGACAGCTGTGGGGAGGACTTGGAAAATTTTATGAACTTTATACTGCCACAGTAAGTTGATTGGATATTATTTTTACAAAATTATAATTATTAACAGTCATAATTTGTAAAATATTACTGTTAATAAGTATAATAAAGTTATGTTATCATTTGTTTAATGAGGCTAGTTGTGGCGAAGGGGCCCAAGCGTGTAACTGTAAACGGGGGCAAGTTGAAGGTCCTGTTCCCATTTGAGGAATTAATTTCTATTTCTTTGCTCTGGTGTTGAGTTGAGTCCCACCATTCAACAAGCAATGCTTTCAGAATTTGGCGGAAAGTGGGAAGCAGTGTTAACACTAGGCTTCCTCTGACTAAGTTGCTACATGTTAGATACAGTGTGAAGCTGAAAAGAAAATGATATTATAAATATGAAAGTTTATTCCACTTTCACGCACAAATTACTAAGTGGATTTAGATAACATTTTTAGTAATGTTGCTTATACATCAGAATAACGCATAGGCTACGTTTTATGTAATGTTTTTGTATAATTCTAACAATAAATTTAAACGGGTAAACCCGCGTGTAGGTTAGCGACCTAAACGCGCTTTACCCGTATATGCCAAACTTCAAATTGAAGTTGCCATATACATGTGTTTTGAATAGCTTTCAATTCTGTAATTATTAAATTTTCTTTTTTTATTAATTAGCGTTATATTTTTTTTTTATACATATAAGTATAACTATTTGCAATCAGTATTTACCAGTTTACCAGTTTTAGGATGTTAGGTTTTTTCAGACGTTGGTATTGAACTGGGTCGAGCAGTTTTACGGCTAGTTTATTTGGGTGAATAGACAAGCGAGACTTGTATCTAGAGCAAGTGTTAGCTATTTCCTCTCTAATTGTAGAAATTTCTGCAAACTGGTGTACTTCGGTGTTGGTTATAAACCAGGAAGCCTTGGTGATAGTTTTCAACACAGCATTCTGTGAGCGCTGAAGGATTTCAATATTTGAGTTACTAGAGCTCCCCCAGAGTTGGATCCCATATGTCCAGATGGGTTTTATGGCCACCTTATACACCAGCAGTTTATTCTCCAGTGACAGTTTGGAGTTCCTTCCTAGTAGCCAATACAGGCTTCTAACTCTGGCATTCATTTCATCTCGCTTCGCTCTTATATGGTTTCGCCAGGTGAGTCGTCGGTCGAGATGTAGACCAAGGTATTTGACTGAGTCCACATGACGAAGAGGTTCTGTGCCTAAGCTTATTGTAGGACAATTTCCTTGCCGAAGGGAGAAAGTGATATGCGAGGATTTTGATGCACTAGCTTTCATTCTCCACTTTTTAAGCCAGTTCTCAACTTTCTTAACATGTACTTGTAATATACTAGAAGCAAGTTCAGGCTGTGGATGACTTGCTAAGATGGCAGTATCATCAGCAAAAGTTGCTGTGGTGACATTGTCGGCAGTAGGGAGATCTGCCGTGTATAAAGTGTACAGAAATGGGCCCAGTACAGATCCTTGAGGGACACCCGCTCTGCAGCAGTAAAAGTTAGAGCGGGCGTTTTCTTCTTTAACTTGAAATATCCTGTCGGAAAGGTATGACCTGAGCAGCTCAAAGTATGAATGAGGTAGTAAGGTTCGTATTTTGTAGAGTAAGCCTTTATGCCATACCCTATCAAACGCTTGTTGTATGTCCAAGAACACAGATGAACAGTATTCCTTACGTTCCATAGACTGGCGAATAGTGTCGCAAACTCGATGCACTTGTTCTATAGTGGAATGATATTTGCGGAAGCCGAACTGGTGGTCTGGTATAATTTTTAGGTCCTCCAAAACTGGTGTGAGCCGTGCAAGTATTATTTTTTCACAAATTTTTGATATAATTGGCAACAAGCTGATTGGGCGATATGAAGATGCTAAGCTAGCCGGTTTGCCATGTTTGTGAATCATGATGATCTGGGACACCTTCCAGTGATCAGGAAAGTAGGAGACTCTAAAAATAGCGTTTATGAGGATGGTAATAAAGACTATAGCTTTTTTTGGGAGTTCCTTTAACACCACCGGAGTTATTAAATCATAGCCAGGTGCTGATTTGTTTTTTAATTTAGTAATCACTTTTCTTACTTCTCCTGGGGTCGTGGGCTTTATTGTAGAATCGGAAAGTAAGTCTCTGCCTAGAGCTCTGTCAATCGATCCCTCGTCACATTCAACATCAGCATCGTTGGGTGAAAAAATTGTATGAAGGTGAAGGGCGAAAGTCTCTGCTTTATCCTTATTTGATCGGGCCCAGTCATCGATCATTGTTTTAATGGGGGGCTTAGGTCTCTGTGGTTGGTCGAGGTGCTTGGTAGCTTTCCACAATGAATAGTCAGAAGCCTTTTGAGCACTCAAGGACTCCACGTATTGTTCAAACTGTTCTTCTTGAAATGCTTTAATTGCTTTCTTAAGGTCTGAACAGGCTCGATTAAATGCAGTTATCGGAAGGGTGTCTGCTTGTTTGCCAGATTCGACGCAGTCGCCTTTTTTCCCGAATTTGAGACTTCAGGGCAGCATTAATAGCGTTTCTATTGAGCTTAACACAATGTAAATTCGGAGAACTTCTCCAAGCTGCTTCTTGTATAAAACACGAAAGATATTTTGTTGCTATTTCCACATCATCAGGAGTTTTCAGTGGAATTTTCAAGTCAATATTCTCATTAATAATTTCCCTAAAAGATTCCCAGTCAGTTCTCTTATTATGGAGATAGGGTTCATCAATTTCCTTTAATATAATTGTTGTTGAGATTGTCATTAGAACTGGAGTGTGATCTGATGTACTGTCCAAGCATGAACTTATGTCAATGTAGTTAGTAGAGATTCCCTTAACTATAAAGAAATCCAGGAGATCGGGGATTTTATTACGATCTGTTGGCCAGTATGTCGGTTCGCCTGTTGAAATTGTAGACAAGTTCAGGTTATCAATACTCTTCTTCAGTTCTCTACCTCTTGTGGTTATTAATCTAGAGCCCCAATGCGTGTGCTTTGCGTTCCAATCACCACCCGATACGAATCTATTTCCCAGGGCGCGAAGGTACAGAGAGAACTGGCTTTCGGAAATTTTGTGCCTCGGAGGACAGTACACTGCCGAGATAGTTAAATTTCCCATCTTATCTTTCACCGTAATTGACGTAGCCTGTAGATAGTCCGATCTAAAGTTCGTCTCTTGGTGATGTTTTATGGATTCTTTGATGACAATTGCGGTTCCTCCATGAGCAGTGCCGTCGGGATGATTGGTGGAGTATATTTTATAACCTGGGATATTGATTTGACTTCTTTCGGTGAAATGCGTCTCAGATATAAGGATAATGTCCAATTTGTGCAAATTTATTAGTAACTCAAGGTCGTGTTTATTTGGTGGTAAACCATTTATGTTCCAAGTTGCCAAGCGAAATATGTTTATGAATGTGACAATCTATCCACTAGTTTTACTATAAGACTCATCATAGAGTTTATTTGTTGTAGGAGGGCTTCAATTTTCTCAGACTGTTTGATTAGCAGATCTTCGACCAAGTTAGAAGTCGATTGTTGAGAGTTGGGTCCCTTAACGGCTCCCGCGTATGTAGGGATGGAGGTGGCGTTCGATTGTTGGTAGTTTTCGTTACTTACTGTGGTTGGATTGTTTATAGTTTTTATATTTCTCACCTGTTCTTCTTTCATTGTCGAAGACTTAGGCTGGGAGATTGTTGCTTGCTTGGGTCTCTTGTTGAATTTTCTATCGTAGATTTCTTTGTATACCTGGCATCCCTTGTAGTTGGCTGGGTGGTTTCCAAAGCAAAGAACACATTTTGCAGGACTGTTCCGGTCTTTCTTTAAACAATCGCTTGTCTTATGAGATTCGACACATTTCACACATCTGAAAGCTTGGTGCAGTTGTTTTTGGTATGCCCGTACTGCTGACATCTATTGCACTGAGGGATTGTCTTGCGTTTCTTCGGATCCTCCATTTTTACAGCTGTATTATATATATATATATATATATATATATATATATATATATATTTTATGTCTTTGACTTTTTTGTTGTTTATATTAGGTTCGAGGTTAACAAAGATGGCTTCTTTTCTGGACCCGAGCGGGCGTTGATAATCTCTCCTACTACTTTATTACCAGTAGACTCTATTTCTTTTATAATCTCATCATGCGGTGTAGTATGATGTAGATTACGGATGACAATTCTACAACACCTATCCTCTTTTCGTGTGAATGTGTGCCCAATGAGCCCTTTTTCTCTCACTAGACTCATGAGCTTTTTGTAGGACTCTGGTGAGTTATAGTTTACTTTAAGTTGGGTTTTTGTAACGATTTTAAAGCTGAAATCAGATGGATCCAAAACAGTCTAGCGTTTCTTTAAGTTTTGTCACATCTTCTATACCATATAGAATAAGCTGTGGAGGTTTACTTCCAGCCTTAGAACGATTAAAGCTTTCTGGGCCATAAACGGGAAGGATATCATAACTGTTGCTGGTCATGGGTGAGCTTTCAGATGGAGGTGAGATAGAAGTCCTACGTCTTTTGCCTGACCTTGTTGTGGGAACTTTTTGCCAATCGAGCGAGTGTGGCATGGTGCCCTTGGTAGGTTGGGGAGTGGTAATGCAAAGTTCACCGACTGATGAACTGCGAGGTCTGTTGATAAACATTCCTTTATGAAAAGCTTGCTGAACTAGCCTTGCTTTAGGTTTTTCACCAGTAGCATTAACTGACACAGATGCCTGGGCAGCCACTCCTGTGGAGTCTTCGGTAACAAATTTCTCACTCACAGGCCCGGGTACCTGCGAGCGCCGGGGGCTAGCCGGATTGCATGGCGTAACAACATTCATAATTGTACTCATCATAATAAAAAGAAGTGGGTAAAGACACGGAGCACTTACCCAAGGTGCACCTGCCACTCTTTCGGGGGTATTTAATTCCCAGGCTTGTGGAAGCCTCTTTTAACAGTTACCTGTTAGGGTGATTGGTTATACCGCCAAATACTCGGTCGCCAGAGCCTCGTTCGTTGTCTAGCAGGGGGCACCACGGCTATTTGACCACGAACATAAAGCCGCCGTCGGCTATTCATAACGAACCACCAGACGCGTGCAGGTGAGGATGGCAATTGGGCCGGTAAGATGTTGTTCCCGTTCTCCCCTTATCCCCCCAATTAGCGTTATATAAAAAAAAATAATGAAGATTAATAATTGACATTTTGAAGATCTAAAAATGACATACCACACATTTATAAAAGTTTCCTAGATATCTGTAATCATATCAACTCAACGATATTATCTATACGTTACGTACATATAATAATTTATGTAATCGCTCTTATCAGACATCACATTGTATTATATTGCTTTGCTTAATAGATTACATTTGAACGAGTGATAACGCGTAGATTTCTATCTTAATACATGGAAGTACACACTTATTCTATTGTTAGAAATCGGAAGTGGGTAACGTTTTTAAAAAAACACGTTAAAAACATACATCGTTTATATGATTCTAAACTATTTGAAAAGGTATACTGTGTAATTGCAATAAGTGATATGTATCACCTACTAACAATACTTCACACTATTTTCCTTCCAATAAGGGCCGCCACTTACAAGCAACTGCCCCCTATTGACACAATTCCACTGCTTTTGTAGTTATTTTCCACCTAAATCTACCCTCTTTTACACGAGTATGCTAACACTATGTATAGTAGTGTAATTTAATATGAAAAGTTTCTAAAATATAATTTGATGGTGATTAGTGTCGTAGTTTGTCTTTACTATGTATATACAGAGAATGTATAATACAGGGGCACAAGAGTATGAGTGTGACACTCGAGTAAATGAAATATTTATTTAAATTTGTTTTCATTTCTTCGCTCTGGTGCTGAGGCAAAGCATGAATGAAACTCAACACCCAATGCCTCCAGAATTTGGCGGAAAATGGGTAACGGAGTGTCTTAACACTAGGTTCCTACCCTGCTGTGTGCGGGATACAGCGTGAAGCTGATAACAATAATAAAGTTTTTAAAGTATAATGTGACGTTGTTTAGTATCGTAGTTTGTCTTTACTATACCTACAAAGAATATAAATATTTGCATGACGTAAGATTCAATCTAGCACTGGCTGTGAAGTGTGCACCATACATTTTTTGCCACCACAACTGAGCTATTATGGATGTTATAATAATTACTTACTTGCTTAGCTTCACGCTGTACTCCTAGCGGGGTAATCAGAGAATGGAGCGCCAAACACTGCGGTCTCTACATCCCTCTTTCGCTTCGTCCACTGTCATAAATCTTATCATGCCCTCCGGGGGGTCCTCATGCTTTTTACGTGACCTTTCTTCAGTACTTTTGATATTGTTTTTTCGAAGGTCAACCGAGGTCTCCTCAAATCTTTTTTGCCATTCTTTCATCACTCATTCTTTCGACCAACTGAGCACGTTCTTCTTAATTCTCACCGTGACATCCTCGCTAGTACCTGCCATTCTGTGCGTCTCTTCATTGCGAATTCGATCAGCTAAGCTGACTTCGCATATCCTACGAATTGATCACAGCATCAGCATCTCCCCAACATTCATCTTTATTGAGATAGAGCGCTAATCCCATTCTTGCGAGAAATAAAAATATCAATAATAAATAAAAGTGAACTGAAGTTAATGACTTATAATATAGTTAATGGCTATATCTCGCACTGTTCCCATGAAAATACTTCGTTCCCCATTTCCGAATTACTCAATGAAAATATTTGCTATCACTTCAGTATTAAAAATATTGTCAAAATAAAAGCCGGTATTTTAGAAGCACACCTAAATCCTCAAGTCAGCATTAAATTATATATTGTTCACCAATATATTAGATATATAATACAAGAAAAATACTTAAAGACTTATGTCCATACACATTCATTTTATAAATTCTATGTACTATAACTGCTTAAACACGCACAGAAAAATGAAATAACATGTGTATTAGTATTACTTAATCTACTTAATGATAGTCGTCCGTGTAATGCATTGTTATGCAATGTGATTTACTTAAACGAGATTAAATGTGTGTGTGTGAGAGAGAGGGGCCAGTCGTGGCGCAGGGGAACAAAGTGTGACTGTAAAATCGACTGGTTATGGATTCAATTCCCATTTAACTTATCGGAGCTTGTTGCGTGGCATGGCAAAATGATGAATAATGAAAAAATATGCTTAATTAGCCTGCGATTTGATCAGTACGGTCTTGAGCTAACGCCGATTTTATCACAATGAAACCAAAAATTTGTTACTCTGATGTATACGCTATATTACTGTAAATTTTCATTTAAATCCATTCAGGAGTTTGCGTGAAAGTGGAACAAACAAACATACACCCCCACAAATTTCACATTTATAATATTAATAGGATGTACTACGGAAACTATGAAATGATAGAACAAAATACTTAGCAATGAAAGCCTTCATGATCTTGATGTTTCCAATTTATAATATTATGCGGTACCTAATCAAAATCTTCAAGATAAAGATTTTTCTTAAATATTTTCGTTCGATCGATCAACATTTTGACATTTCCACTCCAATTTCCACTCAATCTGTGGTATCGACTTAAATTGTTAAATGTAATAAATAGAATATTTATTTTTAGATAACTTTATACATGACAGTTTGAATTTATTCGTAACCACAAGCCACAAACCACAGGTCCACGTAGGACCTGTTTTTTATCATTGCCTAAAAAAATGGATGTTGCTGACAATAAATACTATCTGATCTGGAAAAGTGAAACTTGTGCGTGCATTCCAGCACCTCTTTATTTTTATAAAGAATTCTTTCGTCTTCCATAATTGTCTTTTGAGAATATTATAAAAAATGATAGCACAAACTTGTAAAGATGCGATTTTATATACATTACATAACTACCTACTTAGGTATATATTTATTTGTGAAGGAACGTGAAAGCTGCATAAATAAATATTTAATCAACTATATAAACAAGCAAATATAAGAGCGCTCATCTGATCTGATATAAAAATAAAGAAAATTCTCGCTTTTTATAATTATATTATATATAACTTGAAGGTTGGGGATGATGTCCGCTTTACGCCTTCTAAAAAATACTAAGTATCTGCCTACTGATTTTATGTTTTTAATATATAAATTTATAATATGTTTTATCTACTAATCACATTAACTCAGCACGAAACGCTCAACACGAAATGTCTCGAATTCGGATTGAACACTGGGCTTCGGGCTGAATACATCTAAAGAAGTGTCTTGACACTAGGTTCTCTCTGCCTTGACATAAAATTCTTTGGTGCATACATATTTGAAATTTTACTAACAAAAAAACCGGACACGTGCGAATCGGGCTCGCTTACCTCGCAGGGTTCAGTACAAAAATTGGCGATTTCGAGCTTCTTCTGAAATTCAAGCGTAGCTTTGCCAGAGCCATCTGATACCCCACTAGAAAAAACGGCTTTAATATCAATTTTGCCCCCCTTTTAAGGCTATTTTTTGCCCCCCTTTTAAGGTTATTTTTTAGGATTTGGTTGTATAGATTTCAGATTTTTTGTGAACTAGCATCTAATGGTAGTAACCATTAGATACTAGCTGCCAAATTTCATAATTCTAGGTCAACCTGAAATACCCTATTAATTTTGATTCGCTAAGATAGTGTCGAAATACACGTTTTTTGCGATATAAAACGGCCATATCTTTATTTTAAAGTAAATGTAGAAATAAGACTTTATCAGGAAATCATGGGGCCGTAAATCTAAGTATATGGTTTGAATTTCAACTCGATTTCTCCAAGGGTACCTGATATAAAGGCTCTTGACAGACAGTCCGACAGGCACACAGACAGGAAAAAAGTGATCTCATATGGTTTCCTTTTTTTCTTTAAGATGTACGGAACCCTAAAAACAATAATAAAAATGTTAACACAAACAAAAAGAAGAATTTACATTTTAAGGACGTATGTATCCTACTTCCTTCCTACTAATATTATAAATGTGAAAGTTTGTGAGTATGGATGTTTGTTCCACTTTCACGCAAAAACTACTAAATAGATTCAGATGAAAAATTTTGTATAATTTGGCTATAATATAACAATAATTTTAAGTGGGGGAAGTCGCGGATAGGTCACTAGTATGTAAAGACGACCTTATCACTATTAGTGATCCCTTCTAGGTAGTATAATGTACTACTGGCTACACAAGTAATAGAATTGGCTATAACATTTTTTAACGATAGCAGTAAAGTTAAAAGGTCGTTCAGGTTACAAATAAGCGACATTTCTATTTCTATACATGTCTATTTCTATATACGTTTTAAGTTATATTCGAGTCACGCAATACGACCTATAGGCTGTACGTAAGATGGAGATGTTTCAATCAATACTGTCGCTAACATTGTACTCTATTTTTAATAAATGAGTGTATTCTTATGTATGAAAGATTTAATGTCAGATCTTTTCTAGATAATTAATTTATCTACAATATGCAATAATAGTTGTCTTAATGGCACCTATGGCTGAACAAAATACGGCGTTGAGTTGCGCCATTCGGATGAAAGGAAATTATTTGTTTATCTAAACATTCCTTAAAGTAAGAAAAACGTAGAATTAATAATATTAATAGATAATTATTTTTATTAGACGCTACCACGGCATCGATACTGCGTGACCTGCGTCATATTTTCCACATTCACTGATTGTCATTTTAAAATGCAGCTAATATTTTGTAAACAACATTTTTGATACTATTTTCAGTAGTGACCAACATTGAGCAAAGCGTATTTTACTCTAAAAGAAAATATGATTTCATTTCTTTGGCTGTAAAGAAGTTAAAAATAATATTGGAGTATATGTATATATTTTTTTTATTTAAAAAATTGTGGTTTACTGTAACTTTATTGCATAAGATTATTATTATTATAATTCAGTTAATTTTGTATAAAAACTGTCCTAAGTTTGTTAAAGTCAAGTGCCCAAGTGCAATATTTTTTACTATATCACATTTTAAATTCTTCATATTCTTTAAAGTGTAATATGTAAATGCAATGGCTTTTAACCACATTAACAAACGTTGCGTAGTGTGAAGATGAATAGAAAAGATGAGGGCGGTGGAAGCGTCTTTGTTTTATACTATGTAAAGATTCGTAAACAATTTCCGTTACCTATATAATTAAACTTAAATAAACCGAAGACTTGCTAATACAAGATAATCTGATACATACTTTCGAAACAACGTTTACTCGTATGTGTTTAATATTATTTATTTTATTTAGTTATTAAGTTGTATCCCGTATATTGCTAGGTAGGCAGAGGAAACCTGGGAACCTAGTGCAAAGACAATCCCTTCCAATTAAAACATTTCCGTTCGCCACTTTCCGCCGAATTCTGAGGCATTGCGTGTTGAGTGGTGGAACCCAACGCCGCGCCTTGCCTTAGTGCCAGAGCGAAAAAAAATTAATATAAAATTTTTCTGAGCGGCAATCGAACCCACAACCGTCGCGCTTACGACCGATACGATCTCATATATATATATATATTCGTATGTCTATGTAGTTTGTACATAATTATGCACATTTATTTACATATATCTATAGTATACTGACGGCTGCCATTTTCTAAGCTTTCCTCGCCAGGGAAAGTTGATACAGTATTACCAAATAGTCATTTCGTAACCCGATATTAGTTTACAATTCAAATCGCGGATTACATTTTGTAATTCGACTCTTCTTGCATGGTTTGTTTTTAAATAAATAACGTGTAGGTGTTTGATTTTGAAACGTAAGGTATTATTTTATAGATTTCATATATATAATTTACGCAAATTATATATAATTTTTTTCATATTTATCTTAGAAAATTGTTGTAATTTATGTGGTCAATTATATTATTAATTTTAGGTCATTCTGAATACTATTACCTAATATATATAATTTTAATGTATATGTGAAATCTGTTAAATATACGTCTATTTCACACGTTATTTTTAATTTTATAAGGAACAAAATATACGAAGTTTTTCTAATCAAAAAAAATTGTTGCAGATTCTTTGACACTCTCCGGTTGCAAGAACTAGTGTTCATCGGGCCCAATTTCATACATACACAGAATGGACCCGTAGCCAAAATAAATCGGTAAGCTTATTTGTAGGAATAATATATTATTTTTTAAGTGTATGGTATTGTTATTTTATGTATTATTATGTGTCTACGTAACAAGAATTATTTGTTTTAGACAAAGTTTACATTATATTATTTGTGGTTCAAATTGCATTCAAGGTAATATAATTTTGAGCTTCGGGTTGAATCCCGCATATGTGTAGAAAAGACAGTGAGCACCTAATGTTAAGACATTCCTTTTTCCGCTTTCAAATAAAGACATTTCATGTTGAGTGTCGGAACTCAACACCGCACGAAATGAAAATAATTAATTCCTTGTTAGGTTGTGGGTAACCATTGTATACCGGCAATGTTAATATTTAATATACATATAGCTATTTTTTACTTATTTTATACAAAATACGAAGCCACTGTCTTCCCATGTATAAGATATGTTTTTTTTAATTTAAATATATATTAAATATATATTTCACTAAATTTAATAATTTATTTTACAGAATTATCGCCGAAACGTTAATATTCAAAAACGCACATTGTTTGGAAAATTTAAGTCTGCTTGGTTGTGAAATGACTTCAGTTAAAAATGAAAATGATAGATATAAAGTAAGTTAATAATTATAATATTTAGAAACATCTTTAGAACAATAATCCTGTAAATACAACTTGTTTATATTGTTTTCTGTTGTAAAAAAATACGGTATCAAAGCAAACTACGACTTCAAAACAAAACAGATTTTAGATTAACAGTAGTATTGAGTAATTTTGTACAATTTCTATTTTCTTCTTTTTAGTTTCTGTTTAAGTGGGTCCATTATGTTGGCATTTACGGTTATTATCTAAAATATACTTTATAAAGAAATATTTTTTTAAATTAATTTACAGTAAATTCTATATATTTATATAATTATTTTTACTTTGCAGCATAAGAGTGTAGAGTATTTTTCTCGACCACTATCATTCAGTACTGTGCCATCACCTGAAAATTCATTGCTCACGAACGGCAATGTTGCTTTAATGATGTTTTCTTCATTACAAGTAAGTATTTAATATTAGGTTTTATTTTTACTTATTTAGGAAACATATTGAGGCCAGTCGTGGCGTAGGAGCGCGAAGTGTGACTGTAAAATCGACTTGTTGTGGGTTCGATCCTCACTCGAGGAAATGAAATATTTATTTACATTTATGTTTCAATCTCTTCGCTTCAAATTTTTATACATTTCCTAAATAAATATTTTTATTTCTATTGTGGAACAACACACATAAAAGGTATTATTTCAAGTTTGAAACGACTTATTCTAAACGCGATGATTGAGTTTTATTTCCACTCAGGGAAATGAATTATTTTCATTTTCTCGCTCTGGTAAAAAGACAAAGCACGGCGTTTAATTACATATAGAACACACACTTAACGCCGGAAGTAGTGATTGCGGCGTTAAGTGTGTTTTCTATATGCGGAATACAGCGTGAAGTTAAAAAACTTAGTTTAAATAAATAAAAATGAATATCAGTAATATTATTATTTAATAGAAAGACGGTAATATGATATAACTAGGTACTAAGAATTGCAATGCAACTTAATATGATATGCTATATTGGCAGTTTTATGTACTTATAACAAATTATAAATGTAATTTGATGACTTTAATGTATAATAATAAACTTTAAATATGTTTAAACATGTGTACATTTATGATATTCTTTGTTTTGCTTTAAAATAATATTTTAAACATAAGAGAAAATACCTTACTGTCATATGTCAATGTGTGTCACATATATATGTATGTGACATATCATATGTAAAAGTTAATGTAACGCTTTACGTAGCTTGAATACTATGTTATATTTATTAAGATTTAGCTTAGCTACTAGGGTGCCCCATCAGACCTTCGTTTCTTCGTTGCGTATGTTACCCTTTCCACTCCTAAATATGTTCTGCTGTGATTACACTGTACTCGGATTATTATTTTACCTACTTATTTCTTATTATTTTACCTACTCACTCGGAATTTAGGTGTAAGAATTTTTTTTACGTGCTAAAATTGCGCAGTGTTACTCTTAGTGTAATAAAATTTTACTTTTTTTATTGTTTTAAAAAAAATTCTTAATGTCCAAAAATATGCGATATTTTATGAAAAATATTATTTTGTGGTCAGATGTTTTTTCGAAATAAACACATTAATTTATTACCATTATAACATTAGAAATAACGAAAAAAAATACACCGAAATCGCAATCGTGTTAGTTATAAAACTAAGTAATATTCAAAACGAAAAATGACGTACTACATGTGAAAACTGAAGTGGTTGTAATACGACTGTCTAAAAATTTGAAAGCACATCTGTCTTTGGCCAAGACAAAATATTACCTACTTTGTTATCTTTATGGCTTTTTACTATTATTTATATTACAATAAAAGGATCGTCGATCGATCCGCTCTCATTAAACATTTGTAACAAATCTTTGTATTTTGATAAAGCATGTTTTTTTATGGTCTAATCCTGCGATTGCTTTCTTTTGTACTTTAACGTGTTGCAATCGGTATTATTTATTGTTTTGTTTTGGGTATTTTCGCTGCCGTATAAATGAACCGGCCGAATGATGCTCTTGTATATCAGCGCCTTGAGCCTGGGCGGTATTCTGCGATCGCAGACCACACCAGTAACCTCGTGCCCATTTAGCCCAGGCAGTGCTTACCTGGTCATAGACATCGTGATCGATGCTTTCAGACTCGTGCACAACGGATCCAACGTAAATGAATGTTTCCGACTTAACAGCTGGTTCGTGACCTATATGGACAATGCTCACGGGTCCGGGCTATTGCAGGCCATGTACTCGGTGCTTGACACATTTAGTTTAAGACCGCCGTTCTCGAGCGTATCCTTCCAGAGGTTCATTTTACGCTCCAGCATTAGTCGGTTCTCGTCAGAGAGCGCTATGTCATCAGCATACGTTCATCAGCCATAGAGGTATCTAGCACTATAGTCCGAACTACAGAAGCGGACTCGTGGTACATGTCTCTGATAATCTCAATATAGGCCTCAGAGATTCCTTTGGATCGCAACATTCACCATATACACTGACGAGGCACACAGTCAAAGGCTTTCTGCAGAGCAATGTTCTGAGGGCAAAAATGGCGTCCATAGTGATCCTGGCTGAAATTCGTATTGAGACTCAGAGATGGTACGCTCTCGGCGGCGTTTGAGGTCGATCATGAGCTCAAAGAGCTTCATGGTATGACTCTTATGAGCTTAATTCCCATATATCTACTATCATAAATCTTGCACCCTTCACTTGTAAATAGGGGTAATTAAGCTAAGCTACCACTGGTGTGGCATCTTTCCAATGTTCAAAATATGGTTAAAAAGATCAGTACGTATGAGCACACCAAGACAGCCTAACGATTTCACGCTTCGGTCCGAATATCGTCATATCTCATCGGTTTCCGTTCTTCATGCGTCTAAGGCAATTACGAGTTTTGTCAAGGGTTATTGGGGTAATCAGTCTGAGGCTAGGCGGAGGGTCGTGACAAAGACTACACGGATGCTGAGGGTTCAGCAGCTCCTGGAAGTACCATGTAGTAAGCTTAGGACCTTGGACCTTCATAGTTTCAAGTTTATCGTATAGTGGTTATAAACTCCCACTGCGGGCTCTGGCTACTGCTTTTTTACTGGTTTTTTACTGCTTTTTTACCAGTCTGTCTTCAGAAGAGTTAGATTGCTGGCACTCTTTAAGGCAGTTTTTTTTTCACGAATCACTTCCTGCACCTTGTCAATCCACCATGTCTCCTTGTCAATGACACGCCCTCCCCTAGAAACACCGAGAACTCGCCTGCCCACCACAATGGTTGCAGATTGAGTTCGATCCCAAACATCCTGAACAGTCTCGGAGCTAGTAGATAGATTTTGACTTGTCACCTCTAAACTGTGAAATTGTAGCACACTTTCGAATTAAATGATAACCTAATGTTTCCAATGGTACATAACTATATAAGAAAAATGCTAAATTTATTTACTCTTTAAACCCAAAAATACTGCAAAACTTTTTATTTCGCCATTATCGCAGACGTTATAACCTTCATTAAGATACCTTAGCAATAAGAATACTGTTCATATAATTCCACTATAACATATGTTATTATTTCCATTCACAGCATATAATATTCGACTACGATATAATGAGTACACAAACTCTGGAAACGATAAATCAATTGTCCAACATATCTCATTTGACGCTCAACATTGGGTCGAGAAGGCCCGTCGTATTGAACACCGTCGATTGGAGGAACGTGAATCGGAATTTAGAAGTTACTATGAATATCGTGAGTTTCTGTATAGTACGGTCGATGAGTCGTGGTCGTCCTGAGGTCAGGTTTTTTGAACTTTTGCGCATCGTTCACTTGGGAAAAAAATAATCAAAAATAAAAAAAATCCTAAAATAAAATCTGTATATCTACAACCAACTTCAGAGCGGCCACAACTCGTCGACCGTACTGCATGTATTATACATGCAGCACATGTACATTTGTGGTTTATATATAGTTATATCGCGTATTCTAATTGTAGGCGTGATGGTTATAAATTTGAAACCCATCTTAAGAACTGGTTTATTTTGTATTGTTCTTATTTCTTTGATCTAGTAAAACAATATACGACGTCAAGTTTCGCAACTCCACACTCAATGTCTTTGATATGGTGACTTCGACTCTGGAAACATGAAATCAATAATCTAATATATTGCATCAGATATTCAACATTGAAGATATTTACGAAGGCCTGTTGCATTGAACACATGATTGTAGAAATGAGTGTATAATTTTTGTGTTTGATAGATATTGTAACTTTATTATTTATATTGTATACTTGGAGATATTATTTTGTGATGGCAGTGTTTTACTGTGTTTTGTTTGTAATGGATTATACAGAGTGGAAGTGTCAGCACCACTTTAAATGAAACCACAGTTTTAACTACTCTTTAAAAGCCTTATACAATTTTTAAAAAATCTCAAAAATGAAAAAGTGATTTTTTCAAACAAAATATATATTATAATAAAATTATTGTTTGTGTTTGTTGCAGATCTCAGTATCACAAAATGTACTAGAGGATATTATTGACAGGGTTTTTGTGGAGGGAATGCCGCTGGTCTCACTTAAAGTTATGTTTTGCAAGATTGTAAGTATCTTATTATCAGTTGTTTTATCTCTTGATTTTTTTAACTTTCTGTAATTCGAAAATGATAATGTGATATGTTAAGTTTTTTTTTAGCATTAAGCTAATAATGTGATATGTTAAGTTTTTTTTTAGCATTAAGCTGTATCCCGCACACAGCGGGGGAGTAAGAGGTTACTTAGTGTTAAGACTCCTTTCCTCATTTTTCGTTGAATTGTAAGTTGAATGGTGGAATTTAACGCCACATTTTACCTCGACACCAGAGTGAAGTAATGAAAATATGAAATATTTCCTTTCCCCGAGTGGGTGCGAATTGAAGCCACAATCTGTTGCGTTTACAGTCACACTCTGGAATTCCCCGAAGCGGGGGATGGTAGTATGCTAACAGTACGTTGCGCCCGCAGCTGCACACGGGCGTGCTGGCGCGCGTGGTGCGCGAGTACAAGGCGGCGCTGCGCGAGCTGGTGTGGGCCGACGCGCCGCACGACGCGCCCGCGCCGCCCCCCGCCGCGCCCGCCGCGCCCCCCGCGCCGCCCGCCGACGAGGTCTGCTATGTGCGGGGCTAAACGCAAAAAATATGTTTTATTTTATACGGAAATAGGATGAACGTTGATGTGCTGTGATGATGCCTGCTTACCTACTAAATACCTTTTTTCACTCTGTTTTCGAAGAACCTAAAGTAATATGCCATAGTAAATACAGAGCAATGAGTTCCATTCTCTCTCTGTGCAAATGTACAATGCAGTCTTTAAAGCGTTTCGTTTGTACGTTAGCAATTTCCACCATGTACGGATGGGGTAGGTTAGTTTAGGATTTACAATTCCAGGGCACACACATGTACAATGTCAACCAGTAAATACTTTAGAAAAATTATACTGTTTCATTGGCCAAGCGTGGTTATGAGCCAATTTAACATTGCATCACTAGTTAGAAGAAATGAAAATGAATAACAAATATGACATAATCTTTTCGTGATTTTTTTTTACAAAAATTACAAGGTCCTGCACTGATGACGACGATATGTAATTCATGTACTTCCTGCATATAAAAATACATAAATTTAATATAGAAAAACATTCTTGATGCCGTCGTGCCGCAGGGACACGTACACGTGACGGGACAACGACGGTTGTCAGTTCGATTTCCATACAGGGTAGAAATATCTACCTCTGCCTACCCTGTTATGTGTAGGATACAGCGTGAAGTTCAAAAACAACACTCTTTTTCTAAGTAAAACAAATTTATTCAGTCTAATGAATTGTCTTATAATATAAATATTATTGCTTATTTCCAGTACTCAATGTGTAATGTGAATCCGCTTATTTTGCTCTGCTGGCAGTGCACACAGCTGCAACGACTCGCTGTACATGGTGAGATATGAGTCTTATTTATACTGTTTATTTCTCATTAATAAATAATGATTTTTTTTCCTAAAAATATTGATATTGTAACTAGTAATAGAAATAACTTATAATAATATTGGGAAATGGTTTTCTTGACATTGAATCTTTTTATACGAAACTTATTTGTGTTGACTGAGAGATATAACTATTTAATGCACGCTTACGTCTCTCAAGAAACTCGTATGTGAAATTTCACATTTCTATGTGTTTTTTAACTTCGGTAACTTTTTTGACGTAAGTGAAGGCATAAAAAAATATATTTATTGGTAAAGTTGTGTAAAGTCATCGTGGTTCCTCGTCGAAATGTTGATGTAAGAATTAATTTCATTTTGAGTTTGTTTTGGTAAACAGACGAAGTACGGTTTAGTTCCGTCACTCAACGCGCAATTTGCAATGTCGCGAAAATTTGGAGGAAAGTGAAGAACAGAGTATACTTAACACGAGTTCCTTCAGTCTATGCGATATGTGTATATCTGTGCAGGCTACTGGATCTGGCAGTACGACGTGGTGGGCTTCGTGCGCCTGCGCCGCTCGCTGCGCGCGCTGCACGTGTCGGCCGTGCACGCGCGTGCCGACGGCGTGCCGCGCGTGCACGCGCGCGACGCGCCCGCGCCGCCGCCGCGCGACCTCGTGCAGGTTCGTTGTTGTCTATCGTGTACTTATATATCATGTGCTTGTGCCCCTGTGCCACGACGGTTATTGTTATTTGTGGAAAATGTATTTATTATTTATGTATAAAAATATTGTTCATACAACAAAATTAATGATTGCCTTAAATATACA
The DNA here is from genome assembly GCA_013403705.1 of Heliconius hermathena. Taxonomy (NCBI): domain Eukaryota; kingdom Metazoa; phylum Arthropoda; class Insecta; order Lepidoptera; family Nymphalidae; genus Heliconius; species Heliconius hermathena. The sequence goes on from JAAIXJ010000211.1 coordinate 145,086, forward strand.
ATCTGCTAACGTTGTTTATTTTTGATTTGCAAAAAGTAACAAGGTTTATTAAGAAAAACCGTAAAATTTGAACCCGTGCCGCTTGGAAAGCCTACAATTATTCTCACCACTAGGCCAAGAACGTATGGTTTAGTTGAAATTCCGCTACATTAATATTTTATACGTTTTCTTAATAAGTATTTTTTCTTTCTTCCCTAAGCGTGAAATAAATCGTGTTGAAAAATGTTAAAAATAACATAACTTTATCAGTGTTTTGCAAAAAACGAACTCCTTAGCTGATTTGCGAGTGAATCTATCGTCGTTAATAATGAAATGTGTGCGTTACAGCAAGTGAACACGTACACGGAGTTCAAGTGGTCGCCGCTGCAGTGGGAGCGCCTGCACCCGGCGCTGCGCGCGCGCGCCTCGCCCGCGCTGCGCGCCGACTACGTGCTGCGCGAGCTGTGGGCGCCGCTGCCCACTGCTGATGACCACTAGGGTACAAGTGTTCATACGCCCCCCGCCTCCCTGCTATGAACTATTATTTATCTAAAGCACTGCACTAAACTATATATTCTACTACTAATATATAACTCTTACTTCTGGCTTTATTTGCGTATTAAAATCAATTAACTGAAAGTGGAACAGTAGGAATCGAAACGATTACATCATGAAATAGCCTACACAGAAAAGTCTTCCTCGATAAATGAGCTATCAAAACATGAAAAAAAACGAACTATCAGTTTCTAAGATGAGAGTGTTCAACCAAGCTCGTCAGCTTTATAACATTAGTATATTAGTACGTTATAGGAAGTAAACATATTACAGTATACAGAGTGGAAGTGTCAGCACCACTTTAAATGAAACCATAGTTTTAACTACTCCATAAAAACCTAATACAATTATTTTTTTTTTCCAAAATGAAAAAGTGATTTTTTCAAACAAAATAAATAATAAAATTGTCGTTTTAAAATAAAACGCCATTTGGAACACATAAACCTATGAAAGGGAAACCGCTGCATACGCTTCATTCCGAAATCGAGTCGTAGGTATTGGCGGCAAAGTTCAAAATGATCAACCTTTAGTAGTATTTTATAGTAGTATGCGTTTACGTTATTGATAAACGTGAAATGAAAAAAAACCTACGTCTAAACTGTTGAGGTATCTTGATTAATTTCTTTAAGTATGGATTTGAAATATTTTACCCTATATGTTGTTTTAGTAACAGGAGCGCTGGCTCTTCCACCCTGTATATGGTTTCTAAACTGAACAACTACGTCGGACTTTTAATAGAGGAATATAAACTCCAGTGTATTGTTTTTTTTTAACTTCACGCTGTATCCCGCACATAGTAGGGACCTGGGAACTCTGTTCTCATTAAGACACTTCCCTTCCCCACGAATTCTGGAGGCATTGCGTGTAGAGTGGCGAAACTCTGTCATGCTTACAGTCGCAGCCTCGTTCCTGCACCAATATGGCCTTAAATAATTGTCTTTTTGCTTTTTATTTAAAGTTAACTTAATAAATACTCATTTATAAAACAGGATGCTTTTAATGTTTACAGATCTTAAAACTGCTTTAAAGACCTTCAAGATCTCAATGGAAGTTACCATCAAGTACCGTAAGATCTGCTTCTTTGTAAACGTTATGTTGTTAATTTGGATTTAAAAACAAAATTAATCTAATTATTTTCAGGCATAGCCTTTTTTTATGAATAACTTACATATGTGTATATTTTCATTAATTATGTATTTAAAACAATTTTAAAGCAAATATTAGAAAATGTAAAACACAATAATATTGAAATGATTGTTGAAACATTTTTTTTTCAAATGAACAGATCATTATTTTTAATTTTAAACACATAAGTTTTGAAAAGATACTGTTCTCGTTTAAATTAATTATAATTGAAATTGAATCGGTATCGGGCTCTGAAAACTTAAATGATCGTTACACGTAATTATTAGACATAAGCAAAATGTATCTATTATATGAATTATCAAAATCTGTTGATATCTTTTAAGTATTTTAAGTATAACCTCAATACTAGGTCTTATTTCCTACACCACAAGGCCTAAACAATAATTAAATTATATTTTTAAATATACATACTTATTGCATTTTTCCAAGAATAATTTTGCAAAAGTTCCTTTTTCATTAGAGTTTTATAAATTTATTAAAGGTTAAAACATTGAAATTTTTATCGTATAGTACCATCGACGAGTCGTGGCTGCCAAAAAGTCAAGCTTTCTGCATTTATGCACATTATTTACTCGAGAGGGAATTAAACAAAATCAAAATTTCTAAAATCAAATCTGCGCTAATGCTGCGCCATCTACAGCTAACATCATGGCGGCCACGACTCGTCGACCGTACTGTAAATATCCATTTAACAGTGTACGCACTTAGTATAATAGCAACTTTTAGAAGCTGACGTCACGCCGCTTGTAAATAGCTTTAAAAATATCTACTTAACCTAATGTGTGAAAAATAATATTCCAAATATAGTAGAAAATCGATTATCCGAACTTTGGATATACGTTTTTTTTTCATATATTTTTTTTTATATATTTTTCGTATTAATTTTGCCATGTATATTTATTAACACGGAACTGAAAACTACATTTACATACATTATCATCTTATATCTTAGATGGCTTATAGGGATTAAACAGAACATTTGACGCTTAAACAAATCTTAAATTTACATCTAATGCTCTATTATTATTTATTGAATAAGTAAGAAACTCTTACGTTTAAGTATTTTCAATTGAAATTGTACTTAAAAAGGGGTAAAATCGGTTCGGTAGATCGACGTTCGGATAATCGACGCTCTACTGTACCTTACAAACTTGTAGAAAATATACATTTATAGTTAAGTCATTGTGTAAGTCAATTCTCACGAACAGAATGTATTATATACGTGTGTATAAAATGTTATATTTTATCTGTGTTCATACACTTGTCCAGTAGTAAAATCTGTGATCACTAAACTTAAAATTAATAAGAGAAAAAAATATCGCATATCGTTAATATATTCACGGCAAGTCTATAAATGCAGATTAAATAGTAAATTTCCAAAAATATATATAAAAATAATAGATTGTCTTAGAAGAATTGAGAAACGCCGAATGATATGTTTTAATGGCAACATCTCACGAAAATACGAATTTATCGTAGATAAAAAAAATCAGATTTCAAATTCATTGTCCACGCCTAAAGTTGTTGAATTATATATTTAAATTATTTAAAATACATATATGTACAGGTTCGTGTTTGCCTTTATGGCAGGATGGTAGCGTGTCACTGTAAAGGCGACGGTTGTGGGTTCGATTCCTACTTCTTGGATCTTAAATAGTTTCATTTTTACTCTCTGGTAACAAGACAGTGTGATGTTGAGTTCCGCCACTCAAACCCAATGTCTCGCGTAAGCGTGGTGTGTGGGGAACGTAGTGTCTTGATTAACATTTGGTTCCCTCTGTATGTAAAGTAAACAAAAAAAAGTATTGACATAAATAGCTTAGCTTTATTAAATGTATGTATGGGAGTTTTATTTACAACGTTATTAATTATAAAATTGAATGAACATTTTAAATTACCTAAGAAATTATTGTGGAAACAAAATGTGAACAATACAATAAAAATATTATTATAATATTGACATACATTTGATAACGCGCAAGAAAGTGTCGATGAAATATCAAATAAGCTGTAACCGGGCGTATAAGAATTTCAACGTAACTTGACAATCTCGTATAATAAGATCGTATGGCTTAATGGTCAGAGCGCTTGGACGGTTGATAAGAGACGTGGGATTGAATCTTGTTACGTTTAAATTTTTATACGTTAACTAAAAATATTATATGAAATTTATATACAAATTATATAATCCCATGTACTGTATACTTTAGGCGTGGTGGGTCACGACATCTAGTCAGGGCGGATCTTGTGTATATAATATTCCGCAAATCAAAAAAAATTGCACAAAAGAAAGTATTAAAACATACATATTATAATTTTATATCAACTCTGTAGCGTTAAGTGTAACACCGTATCAAATACGGTCACTACGTGCCACTGATTTTAGCCCTAAAATAAAAAAAATAAACATTCTTTCATCTGTCAAATATGACAGTTATATCGTGATGAAAAGTCAATAAATAGACTTTGGGTTATTTGGGTTATTTAATCTTAATCATAATCGATTTATTAAACACACGTTTTTAATGGCTAAGAAATAATTTTCCAAGTGTTAAATATCGTAACGATGTTTATAATTTAAAAGGATTCCAATATCGATTTTATTTATATAATTAACACAGTCGTCTCGTGATAAATCTTTATATCTATGTTTTATTCGAATATTTTTTTATAGTCCGTCCCACGTCGCTGAGAACGTTACGTCGCCACTACGCTTAGTAACTAAACTTATTTTGTTTAGTTTTGTTATTATTACTTAACATGTTTTTTGAAATTGTAATTATTTAAGTTAAGACTGTCTTGGCGGAGCGGCTCAGCATTTGACTATAAACTACAAGTGTAGGTTCGATTCCCACTCTGAAGAATTAATGCTACTCTACGTGCAACATGTCAAAAAACTGAATGGTGCGTGGTGAATAGTGTCTCAATATTAAGTTCCTTCCACCTACGCTGCTATATGTGAAATACAGCGTGTAGCTAAAAAAAATAATTGGGTAAATAGATTGAAACAAGTAAGGTGGCGGCATCATGGCTTTAGCTTTGAATACAAAGTGTCCAAATATCTATATAAATATGAAAATCTGTCACGCACAAACAATGTGATCTTAATAACCCAAAACTTATTCGAATATGCCTTTAACTATAGTGTACAAAGAAAATACAATTTTAAATTATATCGAAACTCTTATATCGATTCCTGTAATATCGAGTTGTGCTAGAGTATAATCGAATTATCACATTAGGCCAATTTAATCGTAACATAATATTGCTTCAAATAGTACCTATATAGTACTAAGTACTCTTAGATGAATATAAACACTATGTTATTTATAAAGTGAATGGTTTTCTTGATATTTTTTAAGATGTTTATGCGATGAACATAATATAATATGTAAGGAAACGAAGAGACTTACCAACATACATTCCCTGAGACTGAGAAATAGAAAGAGGCTTAGATCAAATAAGAATATATAACATGTTTATTGAAGTCGACTTTTTACTTCTATAACTATGATATGTTTTATTTTTTCGTTTGATTTTACTGGTTTTATTTTGATTGAGTGACTGTTACTAGATTTGATCTGTTCATTGTTGAACGCTGGCTCGTTTAACCTTTTATATTATCAATTTAAAAAGTCGACTTAATAAATATAAGAACATAATGAAGGTCGCGGCGAAAGTGGACACCAAATTGTTGAATATTTTGTAACATATCTTTTTATATATTACTTATAAGTTGTATATTTCATTTGAAAAATAGACCTTTTGAAGGAAATTTATGCCAAAATGTATATTATTATAATATTAATGATATCAAAGACAAATGAAAAATTAAAACTTTAATTAGTTCATTATTTGCTTAATACTTTGTGAAATTTATAATAATAATTATATAATATTCTTGTAAGTTATTTGTGAACCTATCTATATTTACTTAATAAAAGTGTGTAACACAAAAAATATTGATATATGTATAAATAATTTAAACTTTTAAAGCAATAATTAGATCTCTAGCGCTAGTGTTCCGCCGCGACCTCCACTGACATGTATGAAAATGTGATATCAATACAAATGACAACCGTATTTTAAGATCATTAACAAAGGAATATCATTCCCGCCTCTTATTTTAATATTTTAGCGGCCGCCCTTTAACTTTGAACGTAGATTTTTTATTAAACACAAATCTTTAATAGTAAATAGTGAGCATTTCTATTCAGAATGTCGATTATCACCAAAGAGAATGGATATGCTAATTGTTTACAAAACGGGGCGGCGCTTCTTGAACCACCAAGACTCAATAAGGCTGTGAAACAACTTGATTCGGTTTGGCTCAAATAAACTAAACTATTGTTAAAACTGTAATGGATAATCGTCACAATTCTGCCAAAACGCCATAACGAGTAGAACGTGACAGTTAACCGATTACCCAACTGTAGCAAAGGGCACGATTTGTCGATCCCACCTAAAGTATTAATTGTACCTTCTAAATATACCTAAAAATATGTAAAATTTACCTTAAATATTATATATTGAAAGCACAGTGTTTCCTAGATCTAGTCGTGCCCTATGTTTAAACAGGGTCTCAACACGCCATACTTAAAAAAATAAAATTTAGATTTGCAGCAGAAACGAAAATAATATTTTTATATCTAAATATTTCTTAATTTTAGTTAATTTCGCGTTTCCTATTAGAATCGTTATTCAATAGCTGTGAGCCCTGAAGTGCCATTAAAATATCGTACAGACAATAAAATGTATTTCTGCTACAAGTCTATTTTTTTCCTATAGTTTGAGACCTACATATAGCAGACCGAATTGCCTAGTTTTAGATCGAAATTGTACTTATCCATCTATAGCGTAAAGGGAATGTGGAGTTTTGACATGATTAACATCTGTTATATGAACGTGTTACGGCTCACCCTTCAATTTATACTATTTACCTAACAATATATGTACAGTGCAACCACATATTGCATACAAATGATCCTGCTCGAAGGACCATTTAATAATGTATCAATTATTTCCACTATTAATATAATTTATGCTGATTATTGATAAATATTATAAATAAATCTTAAATGTAAATCTTTAAATGGATCAATCGCGTATATTTGACTATTATAGATTTTTGGAAACCCGACGTTTCAAATACTTTGAAGTAGTCATTGATATCGAGTTGACTGTCCATGACCTAAATTCATTTAAATTCTTGAAAACTTGTTAAAATTGTGATAATGCTATGAGCATTATATTAATTTTACATTATATTTATGGTCAAAAGCGAACTATTGATTAAATAAAATAATATAATTAGGTATAATTGTACAATGTGCGGTCGCGCCGTATTATATATGTTCATGAATATATCCTTTTTTTATGTCAATTCATATCTTATATCATAAAAAGAAATACTAAAAAAAATACTAAGAAATTAATCAATATGATTTTTTACTACAGTTGCTAAAGGTGAGCCTGCTTTCTATATTTTTTAAAAGTTTATTTTTGTTTAATATTATATAATATATATTTAATATCTTAAAATAATGTTCGCATTTTATGTCTAAATTTTGAATTGTAATTCTCGTATTGATGTTTAATTAATTACTTGCATCGTAGTTTATGTATTGTGACATACATAGTTTAAAGCAAACTCTCTCTAATGTTATATTGTACCACATCTCGGTCGCTTCTTAGATAGTCGATTGTCTGTTTGTATTCTTAATGTGGAGTTTTATCAGATTTATATATGTATATTAATTAGTAAATATTATAATATAGGATGCGTATTTAACAGTTTTTCATTTGTTTCGTCCACGTACTGAGGTTTTGGTAAAGCTTAAGAAACAGATTAAACACAATAACTTTGATAGTGATTTTCGCTGTGTCATATTTATAAATAAGCTGTTGAGAACACAGCTTTAGTGGATTATGTAACCGTTGAATAATAAACCATTTTTATACAATATTTATTTATTTATTCGCTGTAAAATAGTGGTGTTTATTAACCTTAGCGAAAGTTATAATTGCGTCCGTTATTTTGAACTCTTATATGTACCTATATTTGAAGATAAGCTTTAAAATGTTTATATTATAGAGAAAAGTGAAATATAACCAAAAACAGTACCAGTAACAGAAGAAAATTACTTATATTTGCTGTATTGTTTTTATACAACTGTATTAACAAATTGTTTTATATAAACAATATTAAAAAAAAACAAAGTATTAGTATAAAAGTAAATAATTAGCCTGTGAAAACTGTTAAAATCGCATTTTCGTTTTTACTAAAGAGGCTTGTTGTGGGTCTGTACTTATCTCATTAAAAATGATGAACCAAACTGTTAACTTGATGTATTTTTTCTAAATTATAATATTATTATAGTCAATGTCACTAATAAATATGTTCGTATGTGTAGCATTTGGATGTTTTATTTTTTTTTTATTCTTTATTATATAAAATAGTAATTATTTATATATTTTAAAGTAAATGACCAGTTCAAGTTGCCATTTCACATCCAGAAAAGTATTATATTCAGAAAAAACAACTGCAAGAAAATCAATAAAAAACACTAGTTTCATTCATATAAAATGTTTATATGAATGAAACTAGTGTTTTTATTATTATATTATTTTAATTATTTGTATAAACGTAGTGTGCTCCCAGCTCCATCTATACTCGTAATGTATCTAATCTTTCTTAGGTGGTTTGATTTAGAGTTTCATACCTAAAGAAAAAAACGGAACCCTTATAAAATCAGTTTGTAGTCAGTCCGTCCGTCTGTCGAGAACCTTTTTTCTCAGAAACGCGTGAAACCATCTATCTGATTTACATCATATACTCAGGTAGTCAGGTGTACTGTCCCTTGGAGATGTGAAAATATCAAACCTCTAAGTCAATACATATTTACTTAGAGTACTTCCCATGAACTCATAATCTTGAAATTTGATACGAAGCAACGTGTTGTAGCACCGGTAAAGGAAAAATTACGAAAAGTTTAAATTTATAAGTATTTCATAAAAAATATCTGGATCAGATGTCTGGGCAGAAATCGACACAGACGGTGCAAGCGTCGGCACTCAATGTCGATAAAGATGCGCTTGAGGCACTAAAGCGCAGTATAGTTAGGTCTGTGGGAACTATCATTGATGCCCACTTTGCCGGTATTGAAGATCGCCTATTGCCGGCTAGACCCTTGCGTCCCCCTCTAGCTCATGAGCGACGCCAAAAACCGATGGCAACCACGAAAGAATCGGAAACGGATCCCGATATCAGGATAAAATTATTAAAATAATATAAAAATGCTTCCTTGAGATTAGTGGGTTTGGATGATTCAGTAACTAAAGAAAAATTGATAAATGCCGTTGCAAATACTGGCTGTTGTCCTGTCAACACCATTACTGTTTCCGAGTTACTCCTTGGCCCCAGAAGAATGATGTCAGCTGTGGTGCGATGCCCGTGCGACTCGGCAAAAACTGCTGCTGAACGCTATGAATTAGGCAATTGTGGCGAATTGGTGTACTACGGAGACGATGGAGGTCACTTGCTCAAGCGTCGAGGAATCAGCGAATCGAATACGTGATACCATAATGGCGATGCAGCTCTGCCAAGAGCCCAGCGGGGTCCATTGAATCGTCAAGCTTACTGGTGGACGCCCGAAATTGCAGCTCTACGCCGCAAATTTTCCAAACTCGTAACGGTAGTCAAAACATATTTACTTAGAGTACTTCCCATGAACTCATAATCTTGAAATTTGATACGAAGCAACGTGTTGTAGCACCGGTAAAGGAAAAATTACGAAAAGTTTAAATTTATAAGTATTTCATAAAAAAAATTACAAACATATTCGAGTGAATTGTACACAAAATGAGTGCATATGCCCGCATACTTAAGTCTGTCAAGTAAATTCTACTTCAATTCCCAGTGGACCTACAATCAATATGCGAGTCCTTAACCAGTTTTTCAGTTTTTATACGGGTTTTTTTTAGTATGAGACTACTCTAAAAGAGAAGTGAGGGGTAGGTGAGGTAGGAAGGGGGATGGTTATGGTTTTAAATGATATATTAATAAATAGAGACCAGTTGTAGCGCAGGCGCACAAGTGAATGACTGCAAACACGACAGGCTGTGGGCTCGATTCCCACTCGAGGTAATAAAATTTAATGTTTTCATCTCTTCGCTCTGGTGTCGAGGCAAAGCACGGCGTTGAGTTTCGCCACTCAACACATAATACCTCCAGAATTTGGTGACGAACGGAGTGTCATAATACTAGTTTCACAGGTTCCCTCTGACTACCCTAGTGTGTGTGGGATACATCGTAGAGCTTAGAAAATAATTAAAAAATATAATGAGTAATATGTACAAGAGAATAGAGAGCAGCTTTGAGTCTCATCATCTACCATGTTGTATGTTAAGTTAAGACAGGATAGAAACATTATTGCTGCATGTGGTAACTTAGTAACTCGGTAACTTAATAATAACTTAATTAATATCTGTAGTATTAGACGACATAATATTTAAATGAGAAAATTAATATATATGATTTTTAGCGAACTAGTAATATTTTAAAATGTGTAATAAAGTGCACAAGTCGTCTTGAGTAGAGCGAATTAAAAAATTAATAATAATTACTAATAATATGGCAGGTTTATGTAATTTATTAAATTAAAAATACAACTTTAGGGTGAAAAGGACATAAGAAAACTACATTTTACAAAACTTAATTTATTTGAGTAACATTAATTTATATATAAAAAATATTTGTCATTGCTTCACTTTTTTTTCAAATTAAAAACGATTATCATTGTCATTTTATAATTACAAAACAAATATACATACAGACAAATAATTAAATAAATTATTACTTAAAAAGGAAATTGTTCGGTAGTTAACAGCTGGTTGTTATTATCTGCTATTCAATGGATAAAAAAAACATAAATACTTAAACATAAATACTTACTAAATAAAACATAAATACTTACTAAAGCAGAAAATAGACTGAGTTACATTATTGATAAGTCCGCCTGTGATATTAATATTTAAAAATTGTGGCAATACTTGTTATTTGTTCGATTTTTATACATAATAATATTCAGTAACTAAATAAATATAAAAAATGGCAAAATATTTACAAAAATAAATTTATCAAAAATTGTTTTTATATCTAAAGATTGTATTGTTTAATAATAAAATGAAGTAAATGTATTTATTTCTTTAAACCTAAAAATAATTCTTGATATTAATAATTAAAATAAAGTTATGCTATTTTATCTATTTAAAGCTTAAAAAATTAAGGATCTCAAGCCGTAATATGTAAATCTTATAATGATTATCACTCTTTAAATACTAAGTTCCAAAATGTTTGTTTAGTATGTACGAAGTTCACTTTCTAGTATTCGACGGTCTAACCCATAGGATCCCCATAAACCTGATGTTATGATTTATTATAAAATAATGAATATTAGCACAAAAGTAACAAAATAATGTTTGTCACTATACTATGGTATGTTATAAACTATACCCTGTTCACGGAGCCTTGAGATAAATTAGCTTCACGCTGTATCCCGCACACAGCAGGGTAGGCAGAGGGAACCTAGAGTGTTAAGACACTCCGTTCCCCACTTTCTGCCGAATTCTGGAGGCATTGCGTGTTGAGTGGCAGAACTCAACGCCGCGCTTAACCTCGACACCAGAGCGAAGAAATGGAAATATAAATTTAAGTAAATATTTCATCTCCTCGAGTGGGGATCGAACCCACAACCAGTCGGTTTTACAGTCACACTTCGTGCCGCTGCGCTACGTCTGGCCTTGCGATAAAAGTAACATAAAAGTTTTAGAAACAGTATTTCTTTGTTTACATTTTGTCTCAGGCCCAAAATGAATGACTATAGTACAACATGTATAGTGATATAAAAAATAAATGATATATTTTGGCATTTAACTAATTAATACTAAGCTTAGAACACTTAAGCTTCTAAAAAACTCAAAATTATACACCAAAATTAATGAATTAAACAAAATTACTTTTTAATCGATTTTTTTCACTTACATACATTTGGAAGAGTTGTCTACAAATACAAAATAAAATATGACGTACATCTTTCTATTATACAATAGTAAAATATGCACAAATAATGTTTTTATTAAAATAATTTATTAATGTTAGATAGAGACATCGGCCTCGCTCCCAGCGCCATTCCTGTAACAAGATATATTCTGTTAATATCGTTGAAGTTAAATAGCTTTTTTTTTATTTATTTTTTTAAAGTATATACAGGATGTAACTTGATCGAGGGATCACCGCGGGGAGCGGAGTCGGATAACCTCCTCGTGTGCTCGCTTGCTGCTGGCCCCTTTCGAATGTATTTGACATTCGGGGGGACGCCGGTGCTCCCTGGGCGGAGGGTAGTTATTGCCTAGAGGATTCTTCCAAGGGTATTGCTCACCGGCGAATAATCCGACGTGACGGCGTTTCTACGCGTGTTCCTCTGATTAGCAGAGGACACAGTGAGAGGAACTAGGACGGGGGTGCGTGGTGTGTACTTACACTACCTCCACGTAGATATGGTGAGGTATGTACCAGCGCCGATAACATCGGAACTCCACTCATAGTTGCGGTCATGTCTCATAATCTGGAGTGGAACGGAGGGTCTTGCCTTAATTGGCCGGGCTGCGAGGAAGAAAACCTCTATAAAAAATTACCCCAACCCAAGTGGCGAAGCAGCGCGAGGGGTGCGTGGCTGATGGGGTGATCAGTCGCTACTGCTGGTCCCGCCAGGGTAATGGCCGACACCCGTGGCGTATTAAGCTTATCCAAGTACAGGGGGCACTGCTTGGATGGACTGTTTTTCCCCCATACTCGTGGGAACTTAATGGAGATTCAAAAATTAAAAAAAAAACCAACTAATGAAGGTGACGTAGGAGTGATAGAGTCCGCTTCGGATTCAGGAGTAGTGCAGCGTATGCGGCGTAAGTGACAGACTGCTAAAAACGATTTTTGCTCAGATATCGAGGCAGTACCGGGTGCTAAATGCCATACGGCCAGAAGAGGTCGGCCTCCAAAAACTCGTGGCTCTGGTTCAGCACGTGCTCGTAAAGAACAGAGGCAGCGCGTGGAAAAAGCACGCGAAGAAGAATACGATTTCGAGAGGAATCTATCGGGCTGGGCATCACAGCAACACAGATCTGCCCAGACATCTGATGCAGATAGTGTCTTGGAGGAAGACAGTAGAAAAGATACTTCAGTGTGTTCAGTTGAGGAGCTTCGCACGTACGCCGGGCAACGGGCGGTTTCCATACTAGAGGTAGCTACGAAGTCGGGCCACCTTAAAGGCACCTACGTGCGTAAACTTAAGAAAGCAGCAGCAGCCTTCACCGAAATTATCGAAACGCTTGTTTCTCGTACCGAGAGTGAAGAATTGCGTCTTGTACGTGAGGAAAATCGGCGTCTCACTGTGGAGGTAAGTACACTTAGATCCGAATTACAGGACCACAGCAAGGATGAACAGAACTTGAGGTTGGCTGTAGGGAACTATTATATATATTTATAGTTTATTTAATGTGTGTCATTTATCTATTTCAATATTGTAATTTATTTATTTATCATTTATATACATACATACGTTTAATAGAATTTATATATTTTGTAGTAAGTATTCGTATTTAGTTTATTTATATGAAAGCGCTCACTGCCGTTGACCGAACCGATACGGTGTCGTAAGATTTACACCTACCCCCTTGTCGACGGCATAATAAAATATCACAGTCGTTGNGTTACGGACAGAGGTCGGCAGTTCGAATCCGCCCTGTTCGAACAATTGTCCAAGTCTATTGGATTCGAACATCGTAGGACAACCGCATATCACCCACAGTGCAACGGCTTAGTAGAACGTTTCCATCGGCAATTGAAAGCCGCTATTGTCTGCCACGGTGACAGCAACTGGACCGAGTCACTCCCATTCGTCCTTCTCGGCATTAGAAGCTCATATAAAGAGGACCTACAAGCTTCATCCGCAGATCTGGTGTACGGTGAGTCACTGCGACTGCCCGGAGAATTTTTCGGGCATAACGTCGCCTCTCCCACCACTGACATCACCGATTTCTCGACGCGGATGAAGCATTTCGTCCAAAATGTGCGACCAGTTCCTACGCAGCACCACAACTTAAAACGAAAAACATTCGTTTTTAAAGATCTAGAATCCTGTAGCCACGTCTTCCTCCGAGAAGACGCGCTACGGGGTTCTCTGCAAGCTGCGTATACCGGTCCACATAAAGTTTTGTCAAGAGACAAAAAAGTATTTAAAATAGACGTAAAAGGTAAGTCCCTAACAGTATCAATAGACCGCCTTAAGCCAGCCTACATATTGCGCAGCGACACCGACACGTCCGATTACTCAAATACCCTTCTCTCTGACACACACGCAAGCACACACACAAACGCATACACAAGCACACATACAAACGCACACGCAAGTACACATCCAGGCACACACAAGGATACACATACAGACACACAACTACGTCACTCACCCTTCAGACACACTACTCGGTCAGGGAGACATGTACGTTTCCCTGACTATTATCGTCCGTAAGCACGGCCTCTGGAGGGGAGTGATGTAGGGAACTATTATTTATATTTATAGTTTACTTAATATGTGTTATTTATATATTTCAATATTGTAATTTATTTATTTATCATTTATATACATACATACATCTAATATTGTTTATATATTTTGTAGTAAGTATTCGTATTTAGTTTATTTATATCAAAGCGCTCACTGCCGTCGACTGAACCGGTAAGGTGCCGTAATATTTACGCCTACCCCCTTGTCGACGGCATATTTAATTATCACAGTCGTTGCTTGCCATTCGATGCGCTTTCCATACGTTCCTTTGTTTTATTTAGTATTTATTTCCAAATTTATATCTTTTGTGTTCTGTCATATATATATGTTTGTGGTTGACTTTCTTATATACTGTACCGTGTTTAATTGTGACTTTTCCATTTGTGTTATCACTGTATGTACATTAAAAGTGGTGTTGATTAAACTCAGTGCTAAACGTGAGTAGACTTTTATTATTCACCATCAACACTACAGGCACTTGCCGATGCACAAAAATCGACACAGACGGCGTCGGCACTCAATGTCGATAAAGATGCGCTTGAGGCACTAAAGCGCAGTATAGTTAGGTCTGTGGGAACTATGATTGATGCCCACTTTGCCGGTATTGAAGATCGCCTATTGCCGGCTAGACCCTTGCGTCCTAGCTCATAAGCGACGCCAAAAACCGATGGCAACCACGAAAGAATCGGAAACGGATCCCGATATCAGGATAAAATTATTAAAATAATATAAAAATGCTTCCTTGAGATTAGTGGGTTTGGATGATTCAGTAACTAAAGAAAAATTGATAAATGCCGTTGCAAATACTGGCTGTTGTCCTGTCAACACCATTACTGTTTCCGAGTTACTCCTTGGCCCCAGAAGAATGTGTGTCAGCTGTGGTGCGTTGCCCGTGCGACTCGGCAAAAACTGCTGCTGAACGCTATGAATTAGGCAATTGTGGCGAATTGGTGCACTACGGAGACGATGGAGGTCACTTGCTCAAGCGTCGAGGAATCAGCGAATCGAATACGTGATACCATAATGGCGATGCAGCTATGCCAAGAGCCCATTGAATCGTCAAGCTTACTGGTGGACGCCCGAAATTGCAGCTCTACGGGTGGCATGTAACAAGGCCCGACGGGCATTTACGAGATGCAGAAGGAGAAACGGCTTCGATGTTGTTCTCGAAGATCAACTGAACAGTGCATACAGAGAGAAAAAGAGAGCTCTGAGTATCGCCATTAGACTGGCAAAGCGTCAAGCGCGTCTGGAATTACTGGCGGGTCTAAACAGGGATCCATGGGGACGCCCCTACCTCGCTGCGCGAAAGAAATTGCGAGTCATTAGTACCCCACTAACAGAGACCCTATTTCCAGTCTTTCTCCAACTTATTATTGGGGAGTTGTTCCCGGAGTCATCTGAGTTCATTCCTCCTAGAATGGCCCCTCTCCCTGTACAAGAGGGAGAAGTGGTAGCGCCACCCATTACCGAAGAGGAAATGAAAATGGCTCTTAGTAAGTTAAGAGCGAAAAAAACCGCCCCAGGACCAGATGGTATTCCGGGTAAAATACTCAGTATTACCTTGCCAATAATCTTCAGGTATTGTTCGACCAGTGCCTTTCATCTGGGCAGTACCCGAAGATTTGGAAAGAGGGAAAGTTATGTTTATTGCGCAAAGAAGGTCGGCCGTCGGACTTACCTTCCGCATACAGGCCGATAGTGTTACTGAACGAGACGGGTAAGATATTGGAGAAGATCATCGCCGCCCGTCTTAGTCACCATCTAGAAGAGGTAGGGCCGGGACTTTCAGCAGACCAGTTCGGGTTCAGGACCGGTCGTTCAAGCATCGACGCTCTGAACACCCTGAAGACTCAGTCATCGATTGCGATGGCAGAGGGAGACGTTCTCCTAGCTGTATCGCTAGACGTGGTCAATGCGTTTAATAGCCTGCCGTTCGAGACTTTACGAGAGGCGCTCCGTTACCATGGCGTGCTTCTCTATCTCCGGCGGCTATTAAATGACTACCTTCAGGACAGAGTGGTGATATGGACGGGTGGGGACGGGTAGGCCCGATACTGTGGAACCTTGGGTATGATTGGCTCCAGCGCTGTCGCTTGTCTCCCGAGATGAGCGTCATTTGTTATGCTGATGACACGCTCGTCACTACCCGGGGAATAATGAGGTGGCACGTTTGGCTGAAGTCGGCATTCACCGTGTTATTGACTGTATTGAAGCGCTGGGCCTCAAAATTTTAAGTTCCAAGTCCGAGGTACTACTGTTCCATAGCCCACGTAAGGGACCTCCTCGTGGGGCTACCATACGCGTTCAAGGGCAAGAGGTGGAGGTGCGGGCTACAATGAAATATTTGAGCCTAATCCTCGATGGTCAATGGTCATTTGCATTACACTTCGCCCAACTTGTGCCGAAGTTAGTAAGCACCGCCGGAGCTCTTGGCAGGCTGCTGCCTAATATCGGAGAGCCAGATTCTCCATGCCGACAACTTTATGTTGGCGTGTTGAGATCCATGGCACTATACGGTGCACCCGTGTGGGCGGACTCTCTCACTGCTCGTAACAAGGCCCAATTGCGGAAAGCGCAGCGGGTCATAGCAGTGAGAGCGGTTAGGGCTACTCTCCTGGCAGGCGAGCCACCTTGGGAGTTGCAGGCTGAAGTATTTACTAGAGTGCACAAATTCCGCACAAGTGGGCGGCCGCGAGGTGAACGACCATCAACGGAAGATATCGTGCGGATCAGGAGAAGAGCAGACGAAGCCCTGATCCAACGATGGAAACTAGACCTGGAGTACAAGGCCGCAGGCATACCAACAGTAGAAGCTATTCGCCCCCATTTAGATCAATGGGTACAAAGGAGCTTTGGGGTTCGGACATTTAGATTGGTGCAGGTACTGACGGGGCATGGTTGCTTTGGAAAATACCTGCACTAAATTGTACGTCGAGAAGTGTCACCGGCATGCTATGAATCCCATCATACTCTGGCCGAATGTCCTGCTTGGGCACCGCAACGCCACACCCTGATGGCCGTAGTGGGTAGAGACCTCTCATTATCCCGTGTAGTGAGAGCCATGCTGGATAGTGAGAGGAACTGGTTTGCCATGGTCTCCTTTTGTGAATCGGCATTGAAGGAGGCCGCGGAGTGGGTTCGCGAGTCCAGTACGAATGCAAAACCGCAACCTTCGCCGTCGAAGACCAGGGAGTAGGAGAAGGCAGTACGCACATCTCCTACCGTTTAACCTTTACCCTAGACCAATCAAAACATCCGAAGTTGCGGAATCCCCCTAAGGACCGCTAGGGTACCCTGAGAGTAATGGTGGCTCGTAATATGCGGGCCTTCCACCGAGCGATCCTGCGGTGTCTCTATTTTGGTGGAGAGGTTTCCGCTGGGTTTTAGTGGGTAGTATCGGACTTTTTTTGCCCGATGAGTCCCACAGTACCATCCGTATGTAGGGCATGGCTATATGCTGCGTACGGATGGTCTGCGTGAAAGCATTTCCCAGCGTTAAAAAAAAGGGATCACCGGTCGTATATGTGTAGGACACCTCAGAACCATTCATTTCAACCCCATGGATTTTGAGCGATTTTCAATGGTTCAGGAGATATTAGGGAATGTGTGACTTTTTGAAAAAAAATTGGATTCTTGAAAAAATTGGAAAATGTAGTCCGACTGTTGGGTTTGCGCTTGTGCTTTTTTCCACAATATAGCTCAATAATAGGCCTTTTAAAACAATTTAGAATTATGGGTCTATTAGTTTTGGAAATAACATCTAAATAAAAATTGTTTTTCAAAAAGTTTAATTTTAACAAACACTTTTAGAGGCTCTAGCGAAAAGAAGTACTAGTGATTTTTTTCCAAAATTAATTTTAAAAACTACTGGTATTCATGTTAAATAATCTCTGAAAGTTTCATAAGGCTAGCTCAATGAAAATATGTTAAAAATGTACTTGATTCATGAAAAAGTATTTTTTATTGTCATTATGAGACTTCTTTAGGTATTTACCGAAATGTTTGTATTTTCTACCAGTCAACTATAGTCAAACAATGTTTGTAAAGTACGAAAATTTTGCTTATTCTAGCACATGCCGTGAATTAGCTAATGCACTTGAGTAGTGTTTAATATTAACCTTAGAGGATGTACAAAAAATAGTTCACAAATATGGTTTGACTGAAATAAAATACAATTATAGATCCACAGACACATCGGTGAGAGACAACTACGTAAAGAATATAGTAACTAATTTGAATAAATCTAATTTAATATATTTAAAATTATTTGAGTTGAGTTCCATCAATCAATAAGTAATATCTACAACTCTAATGGAAAGGGAAGTATGGAGGTTCTCTCTGCCTACCCTACTATATATGCGTTATAAATTTATAAATTATTAGTTAGTAATGACAGGCTTTACCTCTGCCGACACCTGCGCTTGTTTTCGCCGCTATTTTCTTCCGCTTTGGCGCGCTATTTTGTTTGCTAGAAATAAAATATTAAAATATGTATTAGACACCAATATTCTTTTGTGATTGGTGACTGTAAGTGGCATTTTTTTATTATATATAATATATTATGAAGTCATTAGATTGATTAATCTATAAGCGGAAAAAAACAATTAAGGACCTATATATCTATCCCTCTTGCATTCCTGCCACGTTGTCAACTCTCTCTCTTGTCACCCTAATTTTTGAGGCATTGCCTGTTTAGAAGCGGAAGTCAACGCCGTTCTTGTTAGCGGATCGAGGAAAATTAAAATATTAAGTATTTCATTCCCCCGAGTAGGAATTAAGCCCACACTTTGCGAGGCTTAAGCTAAGCTTTGCATTTGCGTAAGTACTACTACTAGTCACACAAATAAAAACTTTTAAAAAATAAAATTATTTAGATCAATAAAATATACAGAGTGTTTTGTCATGACCAGTTTAAATGGAAGCACAGTTTTTACTACTCTATATAAACCTAATACAAATAAAATAAAAGAGCTTTTTCCAAAATTGAAAAAGTGATTTTTTCAAACAAAACAAATAACAAAATTACCGTTGTAAAATAAAACGCCAAATGTAAAGAATGACGCACACGGACACAAATCTATCAAAGCGATAACGCCACACACGCCTCATTCACGAAATCGAGTCGTAGGTAATGGCGGCGATGTTGAATTGCGCAAAATAGAATAAGAGATACCACTTTTTCGTTCTAGTATGTTGTTTGAGAATGAAAAGCGGCAGATCGCCAACGCTTAGTATTATTTTTGTAGTAGTGGGTGCGTACTTACGTTATTGGTTAATTTACTTATAAAACATTTAAGTTTTTCAAATAACCTGAATAAAACTGTTCACCTTAATAAGATATTTCTTACCAATATCTATTTAACTTTTTTTTTAAATTATTTTATCATAAAATCTTTATTTAATGATATAAGCTCTTCTCTTAGTTAGAACAAAGTAGCATATAATAATCAAATCAAAATATCCTTTTAAATATGGATGTTTGTATAATAAATCAACTGTATCAATATGTTTATATAATAAATCATACTGTATCAACTTAATATTAGATTATTAAGCAAAATCATCCCATTATATATTAGTAAAATTACTTTACAACAAATCTCTTTTGAAATTATTAACTCATCTGAAATCTTTAATTCTTCCAGTTTACCTGAAATACATATTTATTATATGTTTTTAAAATTTTCTTTTGTTGTCAAAATAGTTCTCTTTGAATCTGTAGCACATCATTTAATAAATAAATATATTTTATTATTATCAGATGCTGCAGTAAAAGCAGCAGCTTTTATGCTGACAAGAGAAACGTGTCTCTTTCAAAATTAAGACCATTTAAGTGGTGTCCTTGTGGTTGGTTTAATAAAATTCATTATTGATATAAAAATGTCTACATAAAAATCAAAACTGATTGGTCCTTCTAACATTTACTACTACTACTAACTTCAAGCTTTATCCCTAGCGGGGTAGTCAGAGAGAAGGGAGCCAAACGCTACGGTTCTAACATTTAGTTCCACTAAAAAAAATAAAATGAATACTGT
This sequence comes from Heliconius hermathena, assembly GCA_013403705.1. Taxonomy (NCBI): domain Eukaryota; kingdom Metazoa; phylum Arthropoda; class Insecta; order Lepidoptera; family Nymphalidae; genus Heliconius; species Heliconius hermathena. Next base: position 165,424 of record JAAIXJ010000211.1, read on the forward strand.
CTGACATATTAGAATTTAGATGATCTGATACATCACCATGTGACAGTACAGTACAAAATAATATTATTGTGTGCCACAATTTCGTTGTGTTGTGGTTCCAGAAAATTATAAGTACAATGTATAGTAACCACTGTCTTGTGTACTTTTAGCTTGTCACATTAGCACCTTGCCATCGGACTATAATGCATATATATTTAGTTTTACTTGTCCACATCAAGTCTGGTATCTTTTCCAATTTCTGTTTTAATAACACTCAAATATGGCTTTCAATTTCTAATATTTATTTATCATTTCAATTTTTGTTTAAATAATACCATTACAGCCAAACTGTATCTTGATCGCCTAACCTTTAGTTTTTATTTTATTGTACCTTTCTGGTTTTACTAATCTCTAACAGACTTGTTTCATGGTCCTTTTATTTTAAGGCACTAGCCTTCAGCTAGGCTCTCAATGTGTATGTCTCTTATGCACTAGGGTACTAGTGCTCAGTGATTAGGTTTCTATAGTATAAAGTTTATCCTCCTGGGCCTGGAATAACAGATATTATTCAGACATGTCCTCCTTGAAAACTATATGTTAGTCTTTTGTGTCTCATGTCCATTTTGGAAATAAAAGAGTTATGAGTCTTTTAGGACGTCTAGTCGCACACCGGCCATTTGGACCAGCCAATTATCTGGACAGAGAAAAGTCCACCACGTCTAGGACGCTCCATATTATATAAGGCCTCCGGAGTCTGGAGCAACAGATCCCATTACGGCATGTAAATGGTGGTCAGCTTTGTATCTCTCGATAGATATACCACAGTCATAATGATGATCAGACGATCTGCGAATTTCAAGATATATCATCAAGTTTAATATATTAACTACCTTACCTTATTACTGTTCCTTAATTCTCAAATATACCAGAAAATAAAATTACTTTGGCACATTAGTTATTTTCCTTGTGCTTACTGTTATATAAATATTGAACGTTTCCGCATGCTATCTATCACATCTGATTCATTCAGTACCTGCTTTCCTGAGGTAAAGCACATTCAGGTGAACTACTCAACATACATAGTCCAAATAGAATGTTTTAAAAGGCATTTTCTCAATATTCTTGAGCGTTGACATTTTAAATGCACAATATTTCGTAAAAATATCATATAGAATATCTCTAATAAAATTCAGTAGCTGTTTAATAGCTCATATGCTGAAATATAACTTACCAGTCTCAATTAGACTACTATTTTAAATATCTAAGCAGCAGAAGTTTGTATCTTGTCTTTGAACTCTTATATAGTAAAGGGGGCTTACATTTTTTCTTGTAATTTTTAGTAAGTTAGAAAAAATTGCTAAAAACTTCAAGGGATCGTTAGCCATCTTAAATTCTAAAAACAGCAACTTTCCTTTTCCTGTACTTCTGAATAATATACGCTCCTTTTGCGAGACACAACACAAATATAAACTAAACTCCTTTATATAAAAATATTTTACACAGAATTAGCCATTAATATCAAACCTTTCAAAGAAAATTTTTATTTATAAATTTTGCATCCGATCGCGGCAAAATAATAAAACGCTACGAGTCACAGACGACAGCGCGCCGCTACAGGGAACAAATCGGGCGCGAAACTGCAGTGAAAGAGAGGAAAGTATATCGAAGACCTATTTGGTAAGTTGCACTACATATTTATGTATCATAAAAAGGCGAAATTAAGAGACTGCTTCTTCAACCAACGCTGTGTGTTTTGAAGTAACATAATATAATATAACAATTAAACAGATGACGCTATAAGTCATGAGTACAAGAAGTATATATGGGTCGTCAAAAAGTAACGCAAAGCTCAGCTTAGCTCAGACCTGGCAGACTGTGCTTACCTTTTACTCACGCCTCCACTAGTCCCTGATTTGCCCCTACCCCTCCACCCTCCCCTTGCCCACTTGGAGAAACGTCCCGCCCTCGCCCCTCCACCCCTGGAGCTGCTAGTGCTCGCTTCTTCGAAAACAGTCTCGTTGGCACTTTGGTTCTCCATGTCATCTTCGTGCAGCATGTAGACGGCCAGCTTCTCGGTCGCGTAGGCCTGCGTGAGCGCGAGCAGGCGGTGCGCGTACTTGTCGTAGTTGGCGCGCGTGACGTGCGGCAGCGCCAGCATGTGCGCCTCGCAGTCGGGCAGCGCCGCCGCCATCGCGCGCAGCGCCGCAGCGGGGAACAGCGACGTGGGGTTCACGCCCGCCAACGTGCCCATCTCCCTGCGACAGCGTGCATTATTCTAATGTATTAGCGATATTATTGTAAGTTTTCATCTAAATCCGTCGATTAGTTTTTGCGTGAAAGTACAATAAACTTTCACAAATTTTCACATTTATAATATCAGTAGCTTTAGTAGGATGGCATATTCTACCTCTGTCACAGGTACAGTAAGTTACATCCCAACAATTAATATTGTGTAATAACTTACAATCTTCCTCGGTAAACGAACTATCCAACCACCATCCAATTTTTCAATTAGAACCTGAGATTAACGCTAAAGCCAAATACAAACTTTATAATATACCTGCAAGCCTCGATTAAATCAGCATAGCAACGATTTTCAATGGATTTAATCTGCTGTTGCAAGTCCGACATGTTGGATGTGCCCTCACTTGCGGTTGGAGTGTTGTCTTTACGCTTCTTCTTCGTCATGTGGAACATTACGGGCTTTTTTCCGGATATTAAACTGGAAGTCATTGTACAATTAATATAATTATAATATATAATAATCTAATTTAAGTTTAAAATATTAGTTGACTATTTTTTTTTTACAGTCAGGATAACGCGATTTACCCCGTTACATGTTCAAATGTTGACAGGTCACAAAAGTATAGCAGAATATCTTCACAGGTTTAAGTTAAAGGACTCTTCCGCATGCGAATGCGACGACAACATAACTGAATCTGTATGGCACATACTACTGGAGTGCCCAAGGTTTGCTGCTGCCCGATTCGAACTCGAAGTGGAGATTGAGAGAAGTCAGACCGAAGATTATCTGCCAAATATTATGGCAGACACGAACTCTCGGAAAGCGCTACTCGACTACGCAGACAGGGTCTTCCGCATAGCATGTTTTAGAAACAGCACTGGGAACATAGACCCGCGTGCACTCTATGCTCAGACAATGCAACCATATGCCTACGCATAATATAAAAGCTGCTACGTGCACATATAAACATTACCAAGAAGCAAGTAAACATATCATGGTCCAGTTCTTGCGACAAGCGGTAATGTGCGAGCCGGGATTAACAACTAAAGGTGTGGTAAATGAACAGAGGTTCATGGACGGCAGCTTCGAAAGGTTGGGTATAAGTTTCTGCACGGCAAGAAACAATAAATTTATTGTACTTTCTCCCGGTCTAGCCAGTCTATTGAATGGGAGCACGAAAAGAACAGCGGTGCGCCGTAAACTATATGAAGCGCTACTTACTAGGATTATAGGAGATATCACCTGCCGAATAGTAAGATCAAAGAACAAAATGATCTTACTACTCGATGGGGCTAGACGGTCACCTTTCGAGCAAGCTCGGGCTATGCTTACAACAATAAGCGAAATGGTTGTACAAGGTGCGCGTATAATTAGTATTGATGCTATGGTAGTTAACTACAACAGAGCCGAGGTGGTGGATCGATGGATGGGATGCGTAAAAGCTTCAGAAAAACACGAAGTTTTAGTATATGAAGACAGAGACGAAGACCTTAGCTACTTGAAACCTAAGAATTCTGGTATCCACACGGGAAAAGCACTCACTACTCTCACTACCACTGAAAGTGGCTCGGATCGCTTTCAAAGGAAGACGGCAGAAGTACAAGCCAAGACACAGCAAAAACGCTCATCTGCAAGAAATGCATGTAGCGCCTTAATATCGGTCGTGGGAAGTTTTTTAGACAGGAACACGTGACAGACAGGCGGCAGCGGTAGAGGAGTTCATGAGGAATCCTGCAAAAGATCTCCTTATCAAAGCCAGGCCCAAGTTAACAAGAGCGGTATTGAATCAAGTGAATTCTCCTGTCTTGGTACCGACATCGGATCCCAAAGACCATTATAGAAACGTATTTCTCGAATTCCTAGCAGTCCTAAAAGCTACCAAACAAGTGATGCTCAGGACTTGCGAGGACTCAATGCTAGCCTTTCAGCGCGGATACTCAATCCTGGATGTTAGACTTAAAGAAGCCGAAGCCGCCATTTATAACAACGCTACCACACAGACCCTCAGAGGTGACATAAAAGATAGTTATATGGCGGCGTACAATGCTACAGTCGGATTTGCAAAATTAAACAAAGAGGAAACCAGACGAACAGGCAACCTCAAATTCAACGCACCAAGCAGTGACCCTATAGTGGTCATCGCCAAGTGCACACGAGTGATGCTGGAAGATGGAATGCTAGAGAAATTGGAGAGCCTCGATCACACTTTAAGATCAACATCAACTAGGGAATGGGAGATACCTAGTATACAGTGGGTTCCGGAAATTCCGGAGAGCTTGGACAAATAGAAAGACAGGCAAAATATTTGAAATCATTTGTTCATTATAATTTTATTCCTATGTTCGTATAGATTTACACACAGACTAAAGAACTCACTCATTATAATTCGGTCCTGATGTGACGTAAGTATTGACAAAGTCCTTCACTTTTGTGTGAAATTCTTTCAAATACTTTTCTGTTACCAGAAGTCGTAGTAGTCTGGTCACATCACTGCTGCTCCAACTTTCTAAGCTGGAAAGTAATTTGAAATATTATCACATTTTTTTAGTTTTCAAGCTGAATCCCGCATACAGCAGGGCAGGCAGAGGGAACCTAGTGTTAACACTCTATTTCTTAATTTTGAAAATAGCTCATTTAGTGGCAAATCTTAGCGTCGTGCTTCGTCTTCTATCTAGATGTCTACTATCTACGATGAAATAAAAATAATAAGTTCTGCAGCTCGAGATAGCTGTGCAGATTTGATTTTAGAATTGTTCTTAATTTAGATTATTTGATACTCGTACCGTTTAAATAAAGCTGTGTCGTTGAGAGCTCTCACCCGCTCCTGCCTCGAGCCGCGCAGCGCCGCCGCTACGTGCACCAGCGTGTACCGCGCGTTCGTCCCGTGTAACACTTGCGCTATGCATACGCTGTGGTCAGTTACGTCCACTGTCTGGGTTTGATAAATAGACAGATAAATATTTTTTTTAAAGAATATATTTTTTTTAAAGATTATATTTGAATAAACAGAAGAACAACTGTATAGAGACAAAACCGACGATTTTATCACTTATAAGAATGTAGAAGTTGTTTATAATACATAAAATAAAACAGTAAAAAAAGCATGAGGTATTTTACTATTTTATTTTACTAATAATAAAATAATATTATAATAATACTTATTTTATAATAGAATTCCATTAAGTATTTTAAATGAAACTCTTTAATCTCTAGTCTTCGCTAGGGTTTTATATTTTCATTTCTTTGCTCTGGTGTAAAGGCAAAGCGCGGTATTGAGTTCAGCCATCATCACATGCAATATTTCCAAAATTGGGAGAAAGTGGGGAACGAAAGTATATATGGGAATGAAATGTCTTAACACTAGTTCCAAAGTTACCTCTGCTTTTGTGGGATACAGCGTGAAGCTAAAAAAATATGCTAACTATGCCATTACTGATCACTCAATTGTTAAAAATGCCAGTAAGCATGAGCATACCAAGTGAGCCAAATCATATCTACACTTTGATCGAAATATCATCAGGTATTATTCTACAATTTCTAGATTCATCAAGGGTTATAGGGTCAATAGGTTCAAGATTATGAGGTGCTTCGAGTGAAAGGTTGCCCGGTAGCTGAGTGTTTAGCAATTTGACCTAGTACCTTCTTTATCACTTTTTCCCATCATAGGCATGAGTAAAATGCAGCGTGCCCTGGAAAACTCTCCAGTTTGTATATAAGCGTCTGCCGCACGGTGCGTACACGTGCGCCAAGTTGTGCTCGTCACTTGGCGCGCCTCGCTCACTCACCTCGTACTCGGTGGCAGTGGTGCAGTTGTCGCACGGCGCGCCCTGTTCGCCGCAGCGCGCGCGCTGGAAGCTCTCGCCGAGGTAGTCGAGCACGGCCACGCGGCGACACTCCACGCGGTTGTCGCACAGCGCGTACACGTGCGCCAAGTTGTCCTCGTGTACTTGGCGCGCCGCGGTGCCGCGCCGGGTCGACGCTTCCCCTGCAAGGTAAACAAACGTGTTTAAACAAGACTATGAAGTGATAGACTCAAAACTCTCTCTTCATTGTGGATTCTATCGACTAAACTGACTCGGGATATCTGATTACAGAAAACTATAAAGATTTCATCATAGAAAACTTTATGGTTTACTGTCAAGAATTGTTCTTCCACAAGCCGATGCTTGACCCACTATATTTCATCATCTCTTCAGTAACTCGACCTGCTTCTGCTGCTATACCATACCCTACCATACCATTTCAGACTTTGTATGACACTCTAAACTTTTTTATAAATTAAATATACGCGATTAATCCCGTTAAAATTGTTTCATTTAAAAAAAAATTATATTGATTTCGTCATTAACTAAATCAAGATTCAGCTTTTCACTGTTACCTATTGATACAGACGCGTCATCACATATATTAATCCATGCATCACTTTGTAGAATTCAATCTATAATTATAATTCCAAAATTTGTGGCTGTTCTATTAATATTTCATGTAATAATATAAAGAAAATACATAAAAAATAACTATCAACACTTACTATCCATCATGTTCTGGATTTTTTTTATATCAGCATATCTATAGTACAGAAGGCAGTGGGCTCGGGCGCCGTCTCGCCCTGCTCTTCCCGTCTCTTGGTAGTATCCTTCCACAGACTTGGGTAAGCTGTGATGGATCACGAAACGTACATCTGCTTTGTCTATGCCCATGCCGAACGCTATTGTTGCACAAATCTTGGACAAAAAAGAAAAATAAATATGTTAAAATTAACTAACGCGTGAAATGGATATGATTTTAGATCAAACCGTTATTAATTTAATAATATTATATTTTGTTACACAAACTGTTTAGTTGAGAATGTAAGTAATTGGTATTCGATACCACTCATTGGCTTATAATAATTTGGAAAATGATCTTGCTGAGATACTAGCAGTATACGATTTTATTTCATTTTAACTATTCCGTGTTCACAATAAGTAATGGGACTGTTGTGTTGCAGCAGCACAGCGTCTCACTGTAAACGCGTCGGTTGTGGATTGTGATTCCCAATCGAGGGATTACATTGGTATCATTTTCTCCTTCTAGTAAAAACAATAAGCGCGGCATTGAGTTCCGCCACTCAATTCACAACATCTCAAAAAATTGGCGGTGCTTGGGGAACGAAGTATCTTTACATTAGGTTTCCTCTGTCCAACCTGATATATTTGGGAAGCAGCGTAAAGCTAAATATTATAGAAATATAAATAAATAAAAAAAATAGTAGGTATTGAAATAAATAGGGCGAATGAGTGACTCACAACTGTATACTTGTCGGCGAGCCAGTCGAGCTGCACCTTCTTGCGCTTGGCGTCTGCGAGCCCCGCGTGGTAGGAGGCGGCCTGCACGCCCGCGCGCCGCAGCTCCTCCGACATCGTGTCGCAGTCGTTGCGGGAGAAACAGTACACTATGCCCGATTGCCTAATAGTGACAGAAAAATATTGTTTAGCTTCACGTTTTTTTTTCGCATAAAAAGCAAAGTAGGTAGGCCAGAGAGACACCCCGTTTCTTATGCATCGCCAAATTTTTGAGACAATGCGTATTGAGTAACGTTATAATGAAAATATTTGATTGCCTAATGGCAAGGGTAAGGAATCGATCCAACCGATTAGCACAAAAAAAGGGAAAATATTTAAAATTGTATGTATGATAACTGAACTTACAAGTACATACAAATAGGCAATTAAATTACATAAAAATAGTATCAGCATAAACATATATATTTTTTAGCTTTATACTGTATCAGGCATACAACAGGTTAGGCAGAGGGAACCTAGCGTTAAGATCCCGTTCCATATTTTCCGACAAATTACGAGAGGCATTGCGAGTTGAGTGACGGAACCTAACGCTGCATTTTGCATCGACTCCCGAGGGAAGAAATGAAAATATTCATTATTTCATTTCCTTGAGTGGAAATCAAATCCAAAAACTGTCGCGTTTAGTCACATTTTATACCTCAGAGCCACAACTGGCCTCTAAAAAATATATAATAAATTGTAAATAAATAATACAATTCAATATTTTATTAAGTTCATAAGAGTATAAACACCAGTCTATTTGTCCACAGACTACTAAGAGCTACACTCTGTGTAAAAACTGTTTTTTTTAAGTCAACACTCAAAATCCCAAAGACAAAAGAAGTACAAAATTATATCAAAAATATACTAACAGCTCTCGCGGACCTAAATAATGAGACAAATATGCAAAGAGACATACATGTGTGCTACAACACAATTGAAAAGGCTATCATAAACAGTTTAAAACAAAAAACAGACATACAAACAAAAGCCAACAAAATCTTCAGTGAAAACACCAAACAAATAATCAGACAACGCACAAAACTTATGGTTAAGAGGAATAAAGACAAGCATCCGAAAAATAAACTAATATTTAAAAGCCAAGCCCAAAAATCTATAAAGAAGGACTACAATGAGCATAGACTAGAAGTTATAACATTTCGAACACCAAAGGAAACGCCGTACAGTTGTGGGCTCTGCTTCTCTAATCTGACGCTTCTCAATATAGGGTCAGAATATACATGCGTGCGACATAACGGAGGATCCGTGGTAGATCTCTCGTTTGCCACCTCGGCTGTTGCACGCAATATATTATATTAAATTGGAGAGTAGAGGAGGAGATGGAAACTTTATCTCTTGATCACTTGTATATCTATGATCACTTGTATATCAGATTCGAAGTTTCCATCCAGCCCGTGGTAGTGGTTTACTCTAGGGGCCCTTCTCGTAGGTTCCCGAGATGGGCCCTCAGCCGGCTCAATATAGAGCTGGCCAAAGAGGCGGCCATTGTGGCTAAATGGTGCTCTCTGGGACGTGTAGTGAATGCCAACTTAAACGTTGAGCAGTTGGCGGTTCAGTTACGCAATGTCCTGACAGGTGTATGTGACACGGCAATGCCAAGAGCCCGGCGGCGGTGTCGCCGCCGCCAGGTATACTGTGGTCGCCTGAAATTGCCCAGTTACGAGCTTCCTGCATTCGAGCTTGGCGGGCTTATACAAGATGCAGAAGAAGAAATGATTTCGACCCTGTGCTCGAAGATCGGCTACATGGCGTGTATAAAGAAAATAAGAAAGCCTTGAAACTTGCCATTAGGCAAGCAAAGTCTGAGGTCCGCAGTGTTGTTGGCAGGCTTAAACACGGATCCATGAGGGCGCCCCTATCTTGCAGCGCGAAATAAACTTCATAAGCAGGGCGCCCCACTGACTGAAACACTGTCACCAGACTTTCTTCTGCACCTTGTGATGGAGTTGTTTCCGGAGCCACCAAACCATATCCCGCCTGTTATGACCTCTTCATCAGCGCATGAGGAAGAGTCTGTAATACCCCCCATAACTGACGCAGAGATGAATTTAGCGCTCGGGAGACTGATGGCCAAAAAGACAGCTCCAGGACCAGACGGTATTTCAGGAAGTGTTGGGAATCATCCTGGAATACCTAGGCGATTATCTCCGGGAACTGTTTGATCAATGTTTCTTGACTGGACAGTTCCCGAAGATATGGAAGGAAGGAGGACTATGCCTGCTGCGGAAGGCGGGTCGACCTCTGGACTCTCCTTCCACAAATAGGCCTATTGTGCTGCTGAATGAGACGGGCAAACTCTTGGAGAAGATTATTGCCTCTCATCTTATTCAGCACCTAGAGGAGGTAGGTCCGGGTCTTTCAGAGGCTCAGTTCGGGTGCCGGTCGGTCAACCATAGACGCCCTGAACGCCCTGAAGACTCGGTCGTTGGCTGCAACAGCAGAGAGAGATGTACTTCTCGCCTCTTTAGATCTCTTTAGATGTGGCTAACGCTTTTAACAGCTTGCTATTTGAGACGTTAACAGAGCCACTCCGCTACCACAGAGTGCCTCTCTATCTCCGGCGGCTGTTAGACGACTACCTCCAGGACAGGGTAGTCTTATGGATTGGGGGAGACGGTGGGATCGGTCGACGAAGCGTAGGTTGCGGGGTTCCACAGGGGTCGGTATTGGGCCCGTTACTGTGGAATCTCGGCTACGATTGGCTTCTACGTTGCAGTCTTTTCCCGGGGAGGAGTGTCATTTGCTATGCCGATGACACTCTGGTTAGAGCCCGGGGATCGAATTTCGAGGAGGCCACACGTCTAGCCGAAGCCGGAATCCACCTCGTCATAGACCGTATCGAAGCGCTGGGACTGAGGGTCTCAATGCCCAAGACTAAGGCTCTCTTATTCCATGGCCCGCGTAGGGGGCCCCTGGTCCCTGGATTCGAAGAGTAGCCCTATGGGGGGACCCATAGGGCTACTCTTCGAATCCAGGGACAAGAGGTGGAGGTACGGACTCAGATGAAATATCTGGGTCTCACCCTGGAGGGACGATGGTCGTTTGGGTCGCACTTCGCTCACCTTGCGCCGAAGCTAGTAAACACCGCCGGAGCCCTTGACAGACTTCTGGCGAATGTTGGAGGGCCGGTTTCTCCATATCGACAGCTTTATATCGGCGTGTTGAGATTCATGGCTCTGTATGGTGGCCCCGTGTGGGCAAATTCTCTCACCGCTCGCAATAAGACTCAATTGCGGAAAGCACAACGGGTTATAGCGATGAGGGCAATCCGGGGGTACCGCACGGTGTCCTGGACGGCGGCAACTCTCTTGGCAAGCGATCTGCCTTGGGAGGAAGGTGTACAGGCGGAAGTGCTTGCCAGAGTGCATGCATTCCGCGCATGCGAGCATTCGCGAGGTGTCCAACCATCGTGGGAGGAGGTGCGGATCAGGAGGAGAGCGGAAGAAGCCCTGATCCGGCGATGGAGAGGGGATCTGGGGTCTCCGGCGGCAGGCCTAGCGACGGTGCAGGCAGTCCGCCCGCACCTTGAGCGCTGGGTTAGAAGAGGCTTTGCGGTCCTGACGTTCAGGCTGGTGCAGGTACTGACGGGGCACGGTTGCTTCGGCAAATACCTGCATCAGATTGCATGTCGGGAGATGTCGCCGGTGTGCCAGTGTGATGCCTCCGTCGATTCGGCGCATCACACTTTGGCCGAATGTCCCGCTTGGTCCCCTCAACGCCACGCCTTGATGGCTGTAGTGGGTAGGGACCTCTCGCTGCCCAGTGTGGTGGGGGCTATGCTGGACTGTGAGAGGAACTGGTCTGTTATGGTCTCCTTCTGCGAATCAGTTATCGCACTGAAGGACACCGCGGAGCGGATGCGTGAGTCCAGCGCAAATGCTCGCTCGCGAAGACTCGCTCCGCCGCCGTAGGCTAGGGGGTAGAAGAAGGCGGTATGCGCATCTTCAACTCCCCCTACCTTAGAGGAGCTACTGTGGGAGGGTCATGGTGATCCTCCTGCAAGTCATCGAGACTGCAGGTGCTCTAGGAGAAACCCCAGGGCACCCTGAAGGCTTTGAAGAAAGAGAAGTACTTCTCTATATCTTATAGGCAAATAAAACAGCTTATACTTGAAAAAAGTTCAGGTCCAGCTTAACAAACGAAGCCATAAACACACCAGCGCTACTTCATGATCTGACAAACTTATACAATATGGTTTTGAATTCGGAAACTGTACCAAAGCAATAGTGCTCATCAGATATCAGATTGCTGTATAAAAAAGGGAACCCATTAGATATGAAATTACAGGCCAATTAGTCTACTAGCAAGTATCTACAAACTCTTTTCTGCCCTACTACTGAAAAGATTATCACTTCATTGTTTATCAAGGTGTCACAACCAAGAGAACAAGCTGGATTTCGAGCAGGTTTCAGCACAACTGACCACATTCAAGCATTAGATACCAGATCATAGAGAAATACAGAGAGTTTAATAGACCTCTGTATGTGGCCTTTGTTGCAACAAAGCATTTGACAGCGTCAGCCACTGCTTATTCTGGAATGCATTGAGTAAGCAGAACATCAACCAAAAATATATCAATATTATAAAAAAACAAATATGCAAACAGTACCATACAAAAGATGGTTAGATGATATTCACTGAGGTAGCAGGGGAAGAATGGCTAAAGAAGGCTCAGAATAGAGTTGAATGGAACAAGTTGGAGGAGGCCTACACCTACAAATCAAACAATACTAACACTACTAATTAGTTAACTTTAAATAATTAATGTTATATAAGTAATACTAACACTGCTAACAACATTTGAAATGTAGACTAAGATTTGGAATAAAGAGCTTTATTATTATTATTATTATGTCAATTTGCGTGAAGCTGAAAATATTCTTAATTGTAGTATCCAGTTAAAAATAACAATGAAATTTATCGGAGTTTCTATACAGTGGTCAAAAAACTATTTTTAGCCAAAAGCATATTTTTATAAAAATTTTGTCCAAAAAATATGTTGAATAAATTTCGTCTAGAACAAATCAACAGACAAAAATTTTAAAAATCATTGTTTTGGGTTCTACTCTCTTCTACATTACGATGGCTCCTAAGTATAAGGGCCAAAGTGCGAAATCACAACTTTACAGGAGAGGCTTTCAAAGTTTCAATTTGCTATAATTTTATGTTGGTACATCCGAAGAAAATGAAACTTTGCTTATCAGCTAAGGATCGAGTTTTCAGAAGCTGGCGTTTGGCGTCAAGATGTTCTATGCGAGCGCGCTCAAAATTTTTAATGCCCGTTTTGACAGCATTTCGCCACTCCGGTCTCTGAGTAGCAAGCTCCTCCCAAGAATCGCAAGATATTCCACAGGATGTTAGGTGGCGTTTCAGAACATCTTTGTAGCGTAGATATTGTCCTCCGGGTTTGCGCTTTCCTGAGCTAAGCTCTGAATAAAAGACTGACTTTGGCAACATTGAGGAGTCCATACGCACCAGGTGTCCAGACCAGCGTAGTTGATACTTTGTTAGCAGACTCTCTATACCGGTCATTTTAGTCCGACGAAGAACTTCAGAGTTAGAGACACGATCCTGCCATTTCAAACGAAGGATGGCATGGAGACACTTCATGTGAAAGACGTCAAGACGTCTGATGTCACCCTCGTACAGACACCAGGTCTCCGAGGCATACAAAAGCAGAGGTATTATGATTGCTCTATAGACGGCAAGTTTTGTGTGGAGCTTTAGGTCGTGAGACTTCCATACTCTTTGGCTCAGTTTGCCAAAAGCTTATACGATATTATTAGAGGCGATTAAAGTTTCTTAACAACTGTTGTTATAATCTGGTGGTATAATAATTTTCGACATAACTTACACAATCCTTCTTTTTGCAAAATTTTATCGGTAACACCTGGTTATAACAGCAATAACCATTTCAACAATTTGTCTTCTTGTTGGTGCTGGCTGATCTAAGATTTTAATGTGACTTTTAATACAAATCTTTTTATATTATAAAACGTAAATGTTTGGTATTAGGTCCCTCTATAGTTTTCAACT
>JAAIXJ010000211.1:179100-200561 GCA_013403705.1 Heliconius hermathena
TCGGAGGAGAATAGAACCCAAACCTGTCGCATTCACAGATACATGCTAATGCTCCTTCACCAAGACACAGTTGTCAATAAATCCATATTGCTCAGAATAATGACCAACGATCTAAAACTTATGAAGTGTACCACGCCTCGTGTCTTCATCAAGTTATTCAAATACAATATATTTAACGTAAATGAGCTCTAACAATTTACCAAAATTTTTCCTATTTCTTATTACATATATGCTTTCTCTGTAATTTTAAGTCTTATTAGTTTTGAATCTATTCATTAATCCACTGTCACGTTTCTTAGTAAGTTTTTTTCCTGAAACTTAAGGCAGTAGATATATTACTTGATTAATGATTATTATTGGAAATAAGCATGTTAATAGATTAATTTTCTGATGTATAATTTTGATTGTCTTAGTAGAGTCACTCCGAAATCTTTAATCAAACTTAAAATGCAATTATCAAGCTTATTACTGGCTTTAAATAGCAAATGGGACAGACAAAAATATATAGTATATAATCTGGGTAATCATTAATTAAAAGTAACGCCCAAATAACTCAAAAGTGAAAAAATATTTTAGGGCCTAAGTGTATTTTTTCTCAATAAGACACGTACATGGGCCAATTTACCACTTTGGCCGTTCTATCTCATAACTCGTGAAAAAGAGACGTTTTTTGTTATCTATCTAATGACGAACGTAATAAAAACAATACTAAGCTTTTGCAGTCAACACAGCGCAACCATTGCTTTGTTTAGCGTATAAGTATCAAACTGGCTGATTGGACCCAAACATAAACAAATGTGTAGAAATTCCCCGCGTAGAAGTCTCAAATGACTATTTGGCCCTTGTACGTTTAACTGAGTGCTACATAGGCCGTTATATTCTACCAAAAAGTCCTGTTTCTATGCAGAAATTTCTATTTTTTAATAGCTGACCTGATAAATTATATCGATAGAATGCGTTTGGCATCAAAAAGTGAAAATAGCCAAATTGTTAGTTTGGCCCATATACATAGGACCCATCGATTAATGAAGTTCAGTTTAAGACTAGATAGTATCTATACATATATTGCCCAGTTTTTATAGAAAAGAAGAGAAGGAATATACAACGAAAAATGTTTTATTTAAATTCGTTCTGTAATTCTGAAAACAGACAATTTAAACTAATAATTTAAAAATTAGTACATTTAATAATGATAAATATGTATATTATACTTATAGCAGACCCGCTATAGAACTCATTGATTATTTCAAAATAATAATTATTCAAAGAGAAAAAAATCCCCTACATTAGATTCAGTTTAGCTATACACCGCACGCAGCAGGGTAGGGAGAGAGTGCGTAGTGTTAAGACACTCCGTTCTCTAATTTCCGAGACATCACGTGTTGGGTGACCGTCGCGCCTGATCTTGTTACCAAGCCGAGGGAATGAAAATAACTCGTTTCCCCAAGTTGGAATCGGAAGCTCAACCATCGGGTTAATACTTATACAATGGCAGAATGGATTACATTTTTATATAAATGTATCTATGTATCTAAGAGAAACTTACCCAGCGAACTTAGTACGTATAACGTTAATGATATCTTTGTTGATAGTATTTGTCTTCTCCAACATCTGGTATGAGAGGTTGGGACGGTTGAAGCTGGAGAGGAACCACTCGCAGTTGGTCATCTGTCAATATATAATAATTTGGTTTTATTTATTTATTTTTCTTTTTGCTTCACTGCTTTTGCCTCGTTACCAGAGCAAAGAAGAAGTAATGAAAGTTTTAAATATTTTTTTCTCCGGAGTGCGAATCGAACCCACAACCGTCGTGACTACAGTACGGCCGTAAATTAAATTGTCTACTGTTAAATTATTTATTTTTATGGCCTATAGGTCGCGGCCGCTTTGAAGTTAGGCTATTTCAACTTTTGCGCAGTGTACATTCAGGAAGAAAATAATGAAAAGTAAGAGAAAGTAAGTTCAGTGCGGTATATGTGTGTAGTGACCCCGAGCTGCACCACGATGTCCCTGCGCACGCGCTGCGTGGCGGTGGCGGTGAGCGCCATGAGCGCCACGCGCGGGTAGCGGCCGCGCAGCTCGCTCAGCCGCTTGTAGTCCGGCCGGAAGTCGTGGCCCCACGCAGACACGCAGTGTGCCTCGTCTATCACGAACCTGATTACGTACATTTTACTATTTTTAGCAGGGTAGGTAGGTCTAGTGTAAACATTCTATTTATCACACATCATTTCATCTTTAACTTTGCGTGTTGCGTGGCGAAACTCACTTTGTCTTGATACCAGAGCAATTTGTAAAAGGAGGAGGGTATCAATTCGACTGTATATTATTTTATATTTGTGTTTGTCGTGTGATCCTATGTTAATTTGGTCCATTTCTGACAATGTCATCCATTACAAAATCATATAAGTCTTAAATTTGTATTAAGTATTGTAACAGTATGTACCTTGGATATAAGTTGTAAAATAAATAAATACTAATAATAATGAGGCCAATCGTGGCGCAGAGGCACAAAGTGTGACTTCAAAATCGACTGGTTGTGGGTTCGATCCCCACTCAAGGAGATGAAGTATTTATTTAAATTTACATTTCCATTTCTTCGCTCTGGTGTCGGGGCGAAGCGTTGAGTTCCGCCACTCAACATGCCTCATGCCTTTAGAATTCGGCGGAAAGTGGGGAATGGAGTGTCTTAACATAAGGTTCCCTCTACCTACCCTGCTGTATGCGCGATACAGCGTGAAGCTGATAAAAAAAATAATAATAAAATTAAAAATGCAAATAATACAATAGAAACAACTGGAGCAAACAATTTTTATGGTAATAAGACAATAAATGATATAATCCCAAGACTGATTAATGGAGTACCGAAAACCCTTAAAGATAAAATTACTATACATAATATAAAATACAAAATAAAATATTTTTTCTTGTCAAATTATAAAAAAAACAGTTCTTTAAGTAACCTTCTGATGGCATTATATAAAAGTCATGGGTTACAAATAAAGGGTGTAAGTGCCAGCACCACTATAAATGAACCACAGTTTTAATTACTCTATAAAAGCCTAATACAATTAATAATATATTTTTTTCCCAAAAATGAAAAAGCGATTTTTTCAAACAAAATAAATAATAAAATTATTGTTGTAATATAAAACGCCATTTGTCAAGAACGACGCACGCACACATAAACCTATCAAAGGGAAACCGCTTCATTCCGAATTGGAGTCGTAGGTATTGGCGGCAAAATTTAAAGTTGATTAACCTTTAGTAGTATTTTTGTAGTAGTATGTTTTACGTTATTGATATCCATACGTAACTGCGTCACATGAAATACAGGTATGGATAAATATCGTGAAACCCAACGTCTGAACTGTTGAGGTATCTTGATTAATTTCTTTATGTATGGGCTTAAAATATTTACCCTATATGCCGTTCCCGTAAAAGGAGCACTGACACTTCCATCCTGTATAACTTTCTTAACAATGTTACCTCTGAATCTCTAAAAGATTTTGGGTTATTTACGATCACAACTTTAAACGGTTCTAACCACTAGACACATGACGAGCCAAGGCAATATTTATAAAATTATATTTTTAAAGGTGTTTGGGGTATCAGTTACAGTATGTGCGCGACAAATGGACGAACAACTCAATACACGCCAACCGATTTCGATTATTCTTTTTTTTATTGGAAATGATACACTTCAAGGTTAGTTTAATGAGAATTTGGTTAGGTTCTAATTATGGGATCTGGGTGAAATCGGTTTGTTTTGTTCTCTCCCTTGGGAATAGAAATTACAAATTATCTTCTATATATATAAAACGACATGTACCTGACTGACTGAGGTAAGACGCACGCACAGCCATAACCGCTGTGCGTAGACGCGTGAAATTTGGACAGATGTTTATTTTCATAATCTGGACATCCACTAAGAAGGGCTTTTGAAAAATTTTAACCCTAAAGGGATTCATCCCTATTTCAATAGGGGTTGAAAGTTTGTATGGGTTTTTTTTAAATCGGCACCGATTTTTATAGAATTTGAAATTCAGACTCTTAAAAATATTTCATTGAACACGTGTATCATGGTTTTTTAGAATTCACCCCTAAAGGTGCAAATAGGCGGGCGAAGCTGCACGCGCCCACCAGTAGTATATAAAGTCAAACGTTGAAACAGGATGGCGTCTGTGTTACGTTGATATGAAAAATAAAGAATAATTACCATATTAATCTTAAATAAACATAAAATTTGAATAAGTAAAGTGTTGACACAATTTAGCTATCTATAGTCTGCAATATATATATATATATATGCAAAACAATAAATTTTCGATAGTGTATTGGTTGTGATGGTTGAAACAAGTGAACCAGGAAAATGCGTGTTTTGGCTGTAATATTTATCCTTTGCGTGATCAGTATTTCACTCGGCGCCCGTGATCTGATGGTTGGAGAAGTGGGTCCAGATGATGTTATATTGTTTCAAGAAACTGAATATTGGGAAGGAGTTTATGCGTTCCAGACAAAAAGGTACATCAGATATCCAAAACTAAAAAGAGATGAAAACGCCACCATTACGGCTATTTTCATAAAAGACAATAAAAAAGACGGTACCGGCGGCTACCCGAGGATTTTGGAAGGAGGTGTCGGATATAAATATGTGAGGATTCAGATCAGAAACCTAAAAAATCTTGGATACAATACCACTATTACCATATATGGAAGATATTAAATATATACAATTGAACAAACCATTGTTCTTCAAGTGAAAGTTTTAAAATATGCTTCTATACTTATAAAAAAAAATCAAATTATCTGTCTGTAATTTTAATATAAGAGTGTTTTTTCAAGGGCATATAATTATTTACACGATACTAAAATACGAACAAACAAACAATGTTGAAATATTTTTCTGTGTGAAATATTTTACTGACCAATGGATTTTTCCTTTAACTACAACAATTTTTAACTTTATAGTAATTAATAAAACTTAAAAATAAAAAAATATACCTAGCAATCTTATTTCGTTTATGAAGTGTGCTCAGTGTGTCCCTAAGCTTATTAGAGCTGCTTAGTTTTTCTGGAGTGACGTATAGCAATTTGATTCCCGGTTCAGCCAAGGACAATTTTAGATAAACGTCGTCGATGAGAGCGTTGGATACATCGCCTGACATGTGAGCTGCTGATATCTGGAATTTACATAGAATATGTAAAAAAAATTTTAGTAAAAAAAATAAAAGATACTGTCGTGGCGCATTGGCTGTAAGCGCGCAGGTTGTAGGTTTAAGGTAGTCGGATAGTCTAACCGTGACCAGGCACTATTGCAAAGTGTTTGAAATGTCGGGTTTCCAAAAATGTAAATATATATCTATATATAAATAAAATACGCTATTAATCCACTTAAGTAGTTCTATTTAAAATGTGTAACTATTATTAAAAATTCTTTTTGATATTATAGTATTTGGCAAAAAATACATATAAAAGAAACAATATAATTTTATATTCCTTACATACAATTTACTATATTACTTACATCTAAAGATTTAAGTTTATTAACTTGATCCAGTATGAGAGAAATGAGTGGAGACACTACAATAGTGACGCCGGGAGTCAACACTGCTGGGAGCTGGTAGCAGAGTGATTTACCTAAAATATTATATTTAAAGTTAAGAAAGAGGTCGATGCAATGAAAATAATTTTTTCAAATAAATTATTTTCACTTCCTTGTTCAAGTCCTTCCTTGAACAAGACAAAGCGCGAGTTCCGCAACTTAACACACAATGTGTCGAAATTTAACGGAAACTGGAAAATAGAGTGTCTTAACACTCTCGCGCCTAACAAGGGTGAAAAAAGTAAAAAATGTTATGTGAACTGATGTACATTTTAATTGAATGAAATACACATTATGTGGGTACAAAAATATATAATAATTGCATTTGTTAATTATACTTAGGATTCTAGTATCATGTGATGTTCCTCAAGTATTTTTTAAAGTGAGGCCAGTTGTGGCGCAGCGGCACAAAGTGTGACTGTAAAACCGACTGGTTGTGGGTTCGATCCCCGCTCGAGGAGATGAAATATTTACTTAAATTTATATTTCAATTTCTTCGCTCTGGCGTCGAGGCAAAGTGCGGCGTTGAGTTCTGCCACTTAACACGCAATACTTCCAGAATTCGGCAGAAAGTGGGGAACGGAGTGTCTTACACTAGGTTCCCTCTGCCTACCCTGCTGTGTGCGGGATACGGCGTGAAGCAGATTTATTTATTTATTTTATTTTTTTAAATGTTTTTTAAAAGGTTTTAGCTTGAAAAAGAATTTGTGTAAAAGGAAGAAGAGTGGCAAGGAATTTTTGTATATACATATGTGTACATATGTCAGAGAATAATCACTAACGCCCAATATTAATAATCTATCTCCTACGTCAATCTTCAATTGTTCCATACATCTGTCCAATCTGGAGATTGGATAGATATATGAAACAATCGAAGATTGACGTAGGAGATAGATTATTAATATTGAGCGTAAAAGTATTTGTACTGATTTATATAACGTTTTTATATGGTTTAGTGGCTAGCTGACTAAACATTATAGGGGATAATATAAATAGCTTGGTAGACTACTTATTTAGAAAACGTATAAAAATTTGAACGCAGCGGGACTCGAAACCGCGCCTCCTGGAAACCAACCTGGTTGGTTTCTAAATAAGTATTTACCTTTCCTAAGTGTGGAATAACACTTTAAAAATGTTTAAAAAGCTTGGTAGACTTCCATGTAAGTTCCTAACTAAGCTGTGTGTACAGTGACAATTTAGCTATAACATGTATATAATCCATATTGTAATTGGAGGTACAAGTTCATTAGAAAAAATCATAAGCAGCTTCACACTTTTTCTCGCATAGCAGGGTGGGCTCATAATTTTAAAGTGGATTCACCACTAAAGTGTCGGTTCCTTCTCGATCCCGATCCGATGTCAATCTGTTAAAATTTTCTTATATGAGAAACATTCTTATATGCGTGACAAGACCGGGAACTTGACCGAAATAATAATAATATTGCTCTCATTGTTTCTCATAAAAGAATATTTTAACAGACTGAGATTGGACCGAGAATGAACCGTGAATGGCACTATAGGGTGTATCTAGCCTTAAGACTTTTCACATAACTCAATACGCCATCGCGGTCTCAAAAGTTAGTTAAGTCAACCTCACTAGACCAACATAATATAAACCAAAGATTAAAAACAAACACATAGTTCTCACCGCCTCCAGTAGGCATGATAACAAAGCAATCGTGTCCTAACAGCGTGGCGTTGATCACTCGCAGTTGGTTAGGCCTGAACTCGCGCAAACCGAACGTCTCTCGCAGTGTCTCTCGGAGGACGACAGAGTGTATGTAGTCTTCTCTGCTGAATTTGTCTAAAAATATTATGCACTTTTATTTTTCTTTATCCGTTACAATGTTATTTGTAGATTCATATCGGAAAACCCGCCGTGAGACTGTAAGCTGGATATTTGTGGGATCGATTCCCACTCAGGGGAATAATTGATTTCCTTAACAACAGGCGACATTCCACAAACATTTCCTCCACTCGCCCCGCACTATCTTAAAAATTAGGCGATACATATGGAATGGAATGTTTTAATATTATATTTTAATAATTTTGAGGTAAAAGCGAGTATCAATATAAAGTTATGAAAACAACAACAAAAGAATATACCTTTAATCTCATCGTTAACATTTTCAATTTGACTTGTATCCATCATGGCAGCGCTTTCTTCTGTGCTCTTCTCCAGTTCTTCTATTTTCTGAAGAATATCATCATCTTCGTAATCTTCCGGCCTGTATTCTGGCCAGTCTCCCAAATCTCCCATATCTTCGAAATCTCCATCCGACAATGATATTGCACTTTCCTCACTTTTAATTTCTAGTTCATTAATTTTGGGGGGTGAAAAAGAACTAATAGGGGGTTGAAAGGGGACTGAACTGGCTGGTAAAGGAGCTTTGGGAACCTCTGACTGTATCGGCTGTAACCTTTCTGATGCAATTTTAACTCTATCTATAATACTAGATGTAGATGGCTGTTCCATAGAATCATTGTTGTTCATGCTTTTTCTTGTTTTAAAAACAAAACTACGTTTTGGGCTATTTGTACTATCACTCATACTATCTTTATTATCGGAAGGTGAATTTGAGTCTAAGGAAGGTCTCTTAGTGCAAGATTCAGAGTAAATTGATAGTGAGCTATTTGTTTCCTTCAATTTTTGTTCAAGATTTATTTTATTTTTTAATCTTTTTAGAAGATATTCATTTTTACTATTAAATGTATCATTATACCCTGAAAAATTTTGAGATATATTTTTCGGGAGTTTAAATAGTATGTTACTCATTTTGTCTAATAACTCAATGTACATTGTTTGGCATTCGTTAATTTCATCTTCTGTCATTGTGCTTTTTTCCTGAAAATATATTTAAATTTTTTGTTATATCTATTATATTTAATATAGTATGAAAAAAACCATGTTAGATTTTCATTTTTAACATTTTTAAAGTGTTATTCCACACTTAGGAAAGTAAAATCCTTTTTTTAGAAACATAAAAAATTTTAACGTAGCGGGATTTGAACTCGCGCATCTAAGTATTTTTTCGTAAGCGTGGAATAACACTTTAAAAATGACAAAAATATTCAATAAATAGCAATCTCTCTTGCCAAGCGTTTAAATAAAAAATTCGACGTATCTCGACGAGAACGTATAGCTTAGCGGTCAGAGGGTTTTGAAAGTTTCCAAGAGGCGCGTTTATATGTTTCTAAAAAAGTATTTGTTTTATACTTATTTAGAAAACGTATAAAAATTTGAACGTAGCGGGACTCGAACCCGCGCCTCCTAGAAACCGACCAGGTGCTCTGACCACTGAACCATACGTTCTCGTCGAGCTACGTCGAAATTTTTGTACGCTTGTTACAACTTATTTATGTTGTTAGCATCTCTGTAGGGAGATTTTTACAAATTTCCGCTACCCAAAGATAATTACTAAGAATTATCGTTTGGCAAGAGAGAAANTCCCGCTGCGTTCAAATTTTTATACGTTTTCTAAATAAGTATTTTTCTTTCCTAAGTGTAGAATAACACTTTAAAAATGTTTAAAAAAAAGTATTTGTTTTGTTATCTTTTATTCTTTTATGTATATATTTTGTATTTATTCATTATAATGTTTACAATGGTTTATTATTTTTTGGTGTTGGCAGCTATTTATACTATATTATAGTTTAAAAAAAAAACAAAAAAATAAATCTTTTTTTATTTCAACTGCTGTATTATTAATATAGCAAATAAATAAATTACTGTTTTTTTTTGCATCAAGCTTTATTCCGCACACAGCAGGGTAGGCAGAGGGAACCTAGTGTTAAGACACTCCATTCCCCACTTTACGCCGAATTCTGGAGGCATTGCGTGTTGAGTGGCCGAACTCAACCCCGCGCTTTGCCTCGACACCAGAGCGAAGAAATGAAAATATAAATTTAAATAAATATTTCATTTCCTCGAGTGGGGATCGAACCCACCATCAGTTGATTTTGCAGTACACCTTATGCCTCTGCGCCACGACTGGCCCTCTCTGCGCCATGACTGGCCTCATAAATTACTGATATTTTTTTTATTAATTAAAAATAATTTGAGGCCGTGTCGTGGCGCAGCGGCACGAAGTGTGACTGAGAAACCGACTGGTTGTGGATTCGATCCCCACTCGAGGAGATGAAATATTTACTTAAATTTATATTTCCATTTCTTCGCTCTGGTGTCGAGGCAAGCGCGGCGTTGAGTTGTGCCACTCAACACGCAATGCCTCCAAAATTCGGAACGGAGTGTCTTAACACTAGGTTCCCTCTGCCTACCCTGCTGTGTGCGGGATACAGCGTGAAGCTAATTTATTTTATTTAATAATTTATTAATTTTCCTACAAAAATTCAGTCATAAGCAACACAAAATATACTTACAAAATCTTCTTTTATCAAACGATTTTTAAAAATTATGGATATTTCGTTGATTAAAAGATTAAAATTTGGAATCGTTTCCTTGTTACAAATCGGAGGACTTAAATTTTCTATAGGAATGGAATTTTTGGTTTCTGCGATCACTTCTTGTCTCGAGGATGTTCCGTTTTCTATTGAATTATCTTTTGTCTCCTAAAATAATTAAAAAGTTTAATATATGATCACTAGTTTTTGGCAAAAGTAAAATTAAACAGTATATTTTTATGTTTTTATAACATTATTGTATAGTTATAAAATAAAAAAACTAATTCAAAAATGTTTCTTACTTTTATTCTTATAAAGTGAAATATCATTTAATATCAATGTAAACTTACTTTGTTAGTAGTGCTACACGATCCGTGTACTGGGGGCGACACTGGAATAATCATATATGTATTTATTTTATTAAGTGAAAGTGAAAACTCTACAGAAGTGTCTTAATGGGAAAAAGAGTGTCTTAACACTAGGCTCCCAGGTTAGATATGCCTACTCTGCTATGCGCGGGATACACTGTGAACTTAAAAAAATCATGTTCTATCTAGCGGGGCAGACAGAGGGAACCTCATTTCCCACTTCCCATCCAATTTTCATGGCAGAACTGAGAACAGTGCTTTGTCTAGCCACCAGGGCGAGGAAATGAAAATAATTCATTCCCCAGAGTAGAAATCAAATCTACAACCTTTGCGGCGCTGCGCCATAATGACCATCTATTGTATTATTTAAAGAAGAATATAGTATTATGGCTTTTTAAATAAAACTCTTCAACCATATTAATCACTTATATTTAGTATTATACATTTTTGGAAATCCGACGTCTCAAACAATTTGCAGTAGTACGTGGTCGTGGGTAGATTACATTTACGTCTTCTAGACGTATAAATACGATTAATGTAATTTAAATTTACTCGATTATTCCGGTTAAAAGGTTTCATTTAAAAATTGTAAGAATCCCATATCAAATATCATATAATTTCAATAATTCAGGTCTTCGTGGTGCAGGGGCATAAAACGCGACGGTTGTGGGTTCGAACCCCATTCGGGACAATGAATTATTATTCACTAATATTTTTATTTATTATATTGTTAGGGAACTCGTATAAAAGATTTAAGTGAAAAAGACTATAAAAGCAAGACTAACAATATATTTTCATTGCTACTACCCAACTATTTATATACAGTGTGAAAAATATGACTGTTACAGACATATCACTCTGAACCAGTTATGGATATAAGAAGAATACTATATTGGTTCTGGTTACAGATATAAAACATTTTTAAACTAGCGTGACCCAGTTGTGACTTCATCTGCTAGAAATTGATATAACTTTTTTATTTAGGAACAGATTGAAATACAGCAAACACTAAATGTCCAATTTATTGCTATTTTGCACTAAGACCGAGTGTTAACTAGACCAGGCAAAAGTAAACAATATAATATATAATAAATACTTACCACCAAATTGACTAGTTGACGACCTAGTTTTGAAAACAAACATTTTCTTTTTGGGTGCATCAGTATTTGAACTGGAAAAATTTACAATCATTTAAAAAGATACGTAATCAATGTTATTATAACATATAACTTCAAAGGATACCTCTACATTACTGCTGATAAAATTTATCTTTGCTATCAAAAAACAAATATTTTTATGTCATGTATAATCTTTTGCCTTCTATTATTAGTTAATAAGGCATATACAATTAACTTAGTTTTTATAACAAAAGTAAAAAAAGGTAAACCTTTCAAAATTTATACTTATACTCAGTTTACACTTTAAAGAATTTAAACAGCTATTGCAGCTCTATATTCAAAATTTTCTCATTAGGGCCCATTTTATTATTACTTGCAATATTAACAGATTTCAGCTTCTATCATGCATATAAAAGTGTATGCAAAAAGAACTTAGTGTCGAGGCACTGTGTTCTTTTCACTCTACTTTTCCCCTAAATTGAAGACTGACTTGCTTTGCCTTTCATTACCATGCCTATCATCATTCCTTAGCTAAGAAATTATATTTTTATTTCCTCCTTATTTATTCCACTCAGTGGGATTTCTTCATTGAAAAAGATTTCTTTTTATTCAAGATATCAAAATACTAATTTATCGATTAGAAAAAAAAAATCTGATTTCTTTTTATATTTGAATATATCACATAAAAGTTATAAAAAATCGTGACCCACAAACAATTTAATATAAATGATTTCTTACCTATTTGAGGAACTTGTATTCCCATTTGTACAAATGTTATCATTATGCATTTTGTGTGTTATATATTATCATTAAAAGATTATTATAATCTTGATAGCTGAAAGTACATGATAATGTTACTTAAATGTTAGAAAATGATTAAAGCTTTTGTGATGCAGTGGCACAGCATGTACATATGTTGATTGTAAACACACTGTTGGTTCATTACCCAACAAGACAAAGCCCCACTATGAGTAAAATTCAGCAAACAGTGACAAATGAAATATCTTAACACATTTCTTCTGCCTACCCTACCTACCCTACCCTACTATATGCAGGATAGAGGAGTGGAGACATGAAAATATTACTAGTGACCTGCTCACAGTTACACAAATATGTATCTTTTTATATTTTAAGGTGTATTACTTTTCTGATCTAATAGAATTATCATTGCAAAAACAATATCCATATATTGAAAACTAAAGCATTGGTCAATTTAATAAAGTTATTACTTTGCATAGTATGTTCAACAAAATACTTCATAACTTTATGGAAACTTTTTGTAATTTTGTAAAATTAAGAAATATTCTATACAATATAGATTTTTATATATGGGTGTAAAAAAATGCTATTGTACAAATAATGTTAAAATGTTTGATATTCTGTACTAGTTGATTTTTTTTTAAATGTACCTTATCAAAATATTACGAATCATCTGAACACAGTAATTGTAAATGATTGTAAAATGCATGTTATCTATAACTAGCAACCCACGCGCGGCGTCACTCGCCCCAAATTATTGTTATATTAAGTATAGCCAAATTATACAAAATCTTACTTAACATTTAGGCAATATGTTATTCTAATGTATAAGATATATTATTTTAAAGTTTCATCTAAGTACGTTCAAGTAGTACTTGCGACAAAGTGGAACCATCCTCACAAGCTTTTCACATTCATAATATTAGTAAGATATATTTTAATTGTGTTTTACAAGAAATAAAAGTTATTAGAATAAGGCTTGCTTTTTTCTTTTTTTTTTTAACATGTAACATAGCATAAAAAAGCTATTAATAATTACATAAATCAATTAACTCAGTTTTTTTCTTATTTGGATCTAAATTAATAACATTACCTCAAAATTCTATAATCGATGTTATTTATAAATTGTTTTAAATTTATACACTGCACCGTATAGAAAACATTTATTAAGTTATATAAATCAATTGGAAAAATTAACTTACTAGTGCTGGATTAATTATTATATTCTAATCATATTCCAGTTTACACCAAAATGAGAAAAATATTTTGACAATGTAACGTTTTGCCGCAATTTTAGTATCCTTAGCGCAACTGTCAACAGCTTATAGTGGATAAATGACACTGACATCGCACAATATGACGTACATGATAGCCATAGAATAATAAAACTTACGCTGAAACCTTATTTGGGTTAAGTTATTGGTCTTTAGGCGCGCTAGCGAAGCGTGAGGTAAAATATAAAAGGATATTGAACAATTTATAGCCATTTGTATTCTTATACTAGCGGACATGGACGCGGCTTCGCCCGCTTAAACTTTACGAATGCTTATAGATATATTTAGGAAATTGTTTGTGAAAATATGTAACTAATTTAAATAAAAAAAAATATAAGTAAACGTAACCATAGTAAAATATTAATAAAAAACTAAACAAAACCAGCTACATTATTAATAATTTTATCTCTTTCTGTCTTTCTATTTCCCCGAGCTAATATCCAGAATAACTGAACTAATTTTTATNGTGCCGCTCGCCAGTTCTGTTTTACTGAACTTGGCCACGCGCGACCGCGCGTAATGATATTTAAAAGTAATAAAATTAAATGCTATGTTTTTGGAAGTGCATGTTGTTATTTACATAATACTCAAATACAATAAAAAATAATTTTATATTTTTTGTCTCTATCTGTCTGTCTTTCTATTTCTTCGAGCTAATGTGAACATTGTTCTGAAGAACAACTGAACTGATTTTTATTGGACTTTCAGCGATCGATTTTACTGATTTACCCGGGAAAAAATTTTATACGCGTTTTTCTTGCGCGCGTACATAGATACTATATGAAATATGCAATATCAAATAAAATCCCAAAATATTAAAACTATGATTTATTAAGTGTATTACAACGGTATAGATAACCTAACTGAAATAACCGACCATTCTTTCCTTTATACTTAAATAATATTATGCTGATGCCGTGTAGGGCCGAAACTTACACCACACCAAGGAATTAATGAAAATCTAACTAATCTACTACTCGAATAAGCGAAGAACCAAAGAAAAATATAAATTAACAATAAACAGACAATAACCACATAAAAATTAACAGTAGATCGAAAATGCATAAAAATTTACAAAATCGTCAACGTCGTCAGCCCGTTCGGGTCAGTCATAACGTGCGGTTCGTAGGCTAGCTCATTTTGTATCAGTTATATCTCATTCAGTATTTATTAGAATGATGTACCTACAGTAAAATATAATTTTGATCTAGGTGAAATGCTAAAGGTGACTATTATATTTATCTTGATAAGGATTGAATACGAAATTATAGAAAATACATTAACAATAATCCAAAAAAAATAATTAAATATATTAAAAAGGTTACTGTAGCTCAACCTTCAGAGATTAACATACATCATCGTTGGTTTTTTAATAGATTTCTTAATTTTTTTTTATTTAATAAATTACATGTCAAATTGAAACGTATTACGTATATTACAAATATAAGAAAAAAAGTATCCTATGTTCATCCGAAGACCCTCAAGTATCTCTATATGAGTATTTTATCACAATTGAATTAGCGGTTTGGGCCTGATTGCGTAAAAGACAGACAGACAGACAGACAGAGTTACTTTCGAATTTATAATATAGGTATGGATGGTAAATATAAACTATGAATACTACAGTGTGCCCTTTTTTAAGGGCTATTTTTATGGTACCTAGTTACCATGCATTCGCCACTTCCCGTCCATTTATAAGCGTTATTTGTTTCTCAATATTGATATTTTTGCACATTTTTAGTGTTCCTTGTTCCTCAAAAGGAAAATTGGAACCTTTATAGGAATACTTTATAGGCAGTCTTTCTGTCTATCAAGACTATTTATCTAAAAATTGTGTGGAGGTATCAAGATGAATTTAATATCAAATATTCAGATCTTCCAAATCAGTGTAATCACAAGATAGTTACACGAGCATGCGTTGATTTTACTGTATTTTGTAATTCGCCGCGTAAACAAAACCCATAGGGATCTAACATTTATGAAATTTGGCAAGATGTGAGATCTTGAAATATAAATAAAGGTAAAATTTATATTTCTTGGATAAAATAGCACAGCACAGCTTATTTTTCAAAATGCTTTTGTACTCATTGTTAAATATAAAACCATAAGCTGTCCAGTAAGCTGGAGGTAAACCACAAATTACCGTCAAAGTCTAAAAGCATTGAACTTTGCTTTCGAAATATGTCATTTACTGTTAGTTGAGGTTAATCAAAAATTTAAGCATTTTATTATTATAGTTCAGTTAGTATATAGAGCTAAATACAAGTATATAAAACTTATGTCAAATATGAAGTATATTAGGTACCTATTGTAATTTTAATTGCTTTTTTTCACATTCATGCGTGTAATGTGTGGTGGAGCTCAACGCCGCGCTTTTGCGCGAAGGAGAACGAAGAAATGAAAATATTAAAAAATAAAAAATATTTCATTCCATCGAGTGAAAATCGAACAAACGGCGGTCGCGTTATTCACACGATGTCACTACGACGGCCTTAATTCAGCCTAATTTTAATAGTATTTGACCGGAAAACAGAGAACAAATACAAATCTGAATTATTATATTAATTTATACTTATTAATTAATTCTCTACATTAACTCTTATTACATAAAAAAAAAATTAGCTTCACGCTGTATCCCGCACACAGCAGGGTAGGCAGAGGGAACCTAGTGTTAAGACACTCCGTTCCCCACTTTCTGCCGAATTCTGGAGGCATTGCGTGTTGAGTAACTCTTATTACATAATACGAATTATTGTTCTATGTATGTTAATAAACAGGTTTAGAAGGTAAAATATAAATAGATATAAAAAAAAGTAATGCCCTCATTTTACTACTTCTGTGTTTCAGATACAAAAGTACACCTGTTTAATATTCAAGCTGGTGAGTCATGACCTGCGTGCGTGTCTTTTGTTTGAGCCTCCATTCAAAATGTTACTATTTTACATATAATATTATAAGCAAAACAACACCTTACTGTAGTATTTTAAAGTATTGTCTAATTTAGTAGATTCGTGTAGCACTGTCAATGGCAGTTCAAGCCGTAGATTTGATTAAGCAGTCTGTGGAATTGTTTTTTTGTGAAATCGAATGCTCTTAACCTATTGATCTTATTATTAAAATTATTATTGTACAATTTTGAAAAATAATAAATATGTAAAACATTTGTACTTAATTCAAGTTATGTAGGTACCTACCGATTAAAATAAAAAATGCATAATAATTTTATTTTAAAGCAAGTTATTTTATCTGATTCATGGTTTACGAAGACCAATCACTTATATTATGCTTAATAAATTACCATTTCTAAGATATATTCGAACAAATAAATAGTAACAATACCATTCTGCCGATATCCAGAATGGTGAAAATGTTTACGTATGTATGTTATGTAGCGTTTTATTATTTACTTGTACTACAAAAAAAAGTATAGAGATAAAAAGTCTCTTTTTCTTTGAATTAGTGACAATTTTTATCTTTAAATATAAGGCAATTTCTATATTAAAAGTAAAAACTCGTCATAATTAATGTATAATTACATTTTCTTTTAAACAAATGCGAATAGACAAATTGGACAAAATGAAATGGACTATTATTATGTCCAAGTTTAGTTTAGGTGCTCCCTCCATGAATAGACTTAGATTATGAAATAAATAAAAATACGGCTATGGTGTAAAATAATGCCTTATTAATCATACATATTTATTCTAACATTAGCTATCTCAAAAATGGGAACATACAAAAATCTTAACAAAATAAACAATCAAAAAGATATTTTTTATTGTTATGACACAAATATTTACATACTCGCCGCAAAACATAAACTTGTTCAGAAACATTGACAAGTGAGTTCCCGCGCTTTTAATCGCAATCACCAATCGCGAGTCGCGAGTTAGTATCCAGCTGACGTCCATTACGAGCGCGCGCATTTTATTTTATTATTAACTTTAAATGTGAAAACTTTTATTTTTAACAAGTGCGAAAGGAGTCTTAGCTAGTTTATGATTTGTTTTGTGTTTTAAGTGCAATAACCAGGTGTGTGGTGAACGTCTGTGTTTCTTTGTGAGGTAATTTGGTAAATATGAATAAAAATTACGCCCTTGCGAAATGCACCTTCGAATGTGAGAATAAATATACAAATTTCAAACATGAGACCATTGTGCCAAAACATTTTAAACTATTTATCTTTATGTTTTGTTTGGAAATATTTAGCCTTTTCATATATTTTTTATTCATTTTAATTATGCTCTTTAGAAACAAGCTAAGTGAGACCGTAAAAGGGCCTGGTTGTAGGTTCGATTTCCACTCGAGGAAATGAAATATTTAATATTTTCGTCGCTCTGGTAACGAAGCAAAGCGCGGCGCTGAGTTCCGCCACTGAACACACAATGCCTAAATTCGGCGGAACATGGGGAACGGAAGTGTCTTAATGATAACGAAGTATCTTAACATTATGTTCCCATGTTCTCTCTGCCTACCTCGCCATCTACGGGATACATCGTGAAATAAAAAATAATTATAAACAAAAACACTACTAAGAGTCGTAAAATTTGTTGCAATTTTCATTAGTTATATTAATAATGAGCTCCTAATGACCAGCACAATATTTCATAAAATTATATTTAATGTTCATTGCATATATTATATTATGTAGTAACTGTTTTATGTTACCAATTCATATCGTTTAAAGACTTTGAAAATATTATTTTCCTTTATTTATCATTTAGTTTATACAGTCACATAAACTTAACATATAAACACGCATTATATATGTAGTCTCACGCGTCTCATTTCTTGCACAGAAGAGTGAATCTCTCCGTCCTTCACATGAAACACGAAATATTTGAAAGGATTAAACACTTTCTCGAGTAGGATTTGTAGAAACGAACCATTAAGTACTGCATTTACAATAAAATAAATATATTATATTTAGTTTTATGATCAAATTAATTATTTATAACAATATACTTTCACGCAACAGAAATCAATCGAATATTAAATTATTCAGCTCTTAAGTCGATGTAAATCGTACTCTATAAACACCAGTTATATTTTTTTCTACTTTTAAATCTTAAGTGAATAAATCATGCTTTGTTATATAATTTCAAAAGTTTATAATTGTGGCCGCCGTGGTGGAGTGACACAATTTCCGATTGTAAATCGACGATTGTGGGTTTAATTCGCACTCTGGGTAAATTAATTGTTTCAATTTCCTGTAAATTGGACAAAAAGTGAGAAACGGAATTTTTTAACTCTCTGCTTACTTTTCTACTGGCAGGAGAAAGTGACAATGAATATAAAAAAATTATACCTAATATAAATATTCATGCATAGAAGAGAGAATTACGTAGATTTTGCAATAATAATCATTGCAATATTTTTTGTAATAATTATTAAAACATGACATATATTAATTCAAAAATTTGGTTGCTGTGTAAGTGAAGTCTAGACTGAGATTAAAAATCAGCTTCACGCTGTATCCCGCACACAGCAGGGTAGGCAGAGGGAACCTAGTGTTAAGACACTCCGTTCCCCACTTTCTGCCGAATTCTGGAGGCATTGCGTGTTGAGGGGCAGAACTCAACGCCGCGCNACAACCAGTCGGTTTAACAGTCACACTTCGTGCCACTGCGCCACGACTGGCCTCATTAGATTAAAAAAAGAGATTAAAAAAGTCTGTAATATGGTGTTTAACCAGTTATCGGGAAATACCAACGCTCTATCCGGAATAAACTTTGTACAGGAAGGAAGATAAAAACATTACGTTACTTGTACCTACTAGTTTTGTCTTAGATTTACTAAGGAAAAACGATTAATTTTTTAACGTAATTCATTTTACTTTACTTTCGTAATTAAATATATACCTAGGCACATATTACGTGTCTGGTAATTTCTACGTCGGAGGGACGTTAAAAAATAATTACAAATTAAAAATCCATTCAGATTAAAAATAATTAGGACAAATAAACATAAGCTATATTTTTTTCTGCAACTTGCCGATCCGGATCCGAATTGAAGTAAAAATTGGGTTTGCCTGATGTATGTTGTCGGTCTTAGTAGGTCTAGCTACACATTGCACAAAAAAACAATATTGCTGATATAAAAAAATGTAATTAAAAGTAAATACTGGGGACTTTGCGTGATGAGTGGCGGAACTCAACCAGACCCCAGGGTAAAGAAAAGAAAATATTAAATATCTAATTTCCTCAAGTAAGAATCGAACTTACAACCTGTCGTTTACAATCACACTTTGCGCCCCTGCGCCACTACTGTCCTTAAACAGACAAATAATAATAAAAAAAATACAGTTGCTTAGGTCCATTATATTATGACAGGAGTCATTTTCATCGTATGATTACGCTATATAGTTATTTGCTTTAAGTAATAAACTATGATTCTCTTGGCTTCTATCGCGAGACTGTTACGAGTGAGATCTTCGCGTGCCAGATGAGGGTGATCGTGACTCGGATGCTGCAGTCCCGTAACCCAATACAAAACTAATGTTATGTCATCTAGGTGTAAATTGTTGTAACTACTGTAAATTGCATGTTATTGCAAATGTTATGATTAAAGTAGGTTTTTATGAGGTGAGTTGAGAATAGGAAAATATTTTAGAAAACACATAAAATTGCATTTTTAAAATATATTTCTTTTCGCGGGGCCCGAACCCGTGACTCCTGGAAACCGTCCAAGAGGCACAGAAAAATATAATCAATCATACATATAAAAAAATTCTACAGAGATGCTAACAACATAAATAAGTTGTAACAGGTGTATAAGAATTTCGCCGTAGCTTGATGAGAACGTATGGCTTAGTGGTCAGAGCGTTTGGACGGTATCCAAGAGACGTGGGTTCAAATACCGTTCCGTTTAAGTTTTTATACGTTTTCTAAGTAGAATGCATTATTATTTATAAATTTCTTCGCTCTGGTAACAAGGCACAGTGCGGCGTTGTTTCGAAAATTCGGTGGAAAATGGGGAACCGAGTGCCTTAACAATAGGTTCCTACTCTGCTCTATGCGGGATACAGCATGAAGCTGCAAAAAAAGTAAGCCCTTTGAATACGCCATACGGATCATACCTCGCTATAACGTACTGTATTTGTAACGTTATTAAAATACAATCAAACCCAAATGACTTAACATCGCAAATTTTAATTACTCTTGAAATAATTGTTGTATTGCGTATTCAAATTAACAAAACGAAATCAAAATATAATTATTTAACACGAATGGATGTTCGTAGTGGACGCTGCGGAAAAACTAATAACAATTATACTTGTACCGCTGCCACAAGGCCAATGAAACAAATCAATTTATGATTATTAACCATTCAAATGAAGCATTACATATTATTTTTTAACTTACGCTTGCGGCACTCTGTGCATGGAATTTCATACGGTAACGAATCATCAAAGTAGTATATATAACCTCAAATTATAGTAGAATAGTGTTTACTACAGTGTCAACTACATATTTATTTTCCCTTTGTGAAAATGTGTTCTTTTGTGCCAAATAAAGTGCTTTTGCGGGGAATTTTATTGCACTGCTTTATTCAGAAAAAGTCTGCAGCAGAAGCACACAGAATTGTCGTTGAGACAATGCTTTGTCGAATACAACGTGCAGAGACTGGTTTAGGCGCTTCAAAAGTAATGATTTTGACCTTGAAGACAAAGAGCGTTCTGGAGCACCGACAAAATTTGAAGACAGAATTGGAGGCATTGCTTGAAGAAGATCCATGTCAGACGTTAGTAGAGCTCGGGAAAACGTTACAAGTAGATGCGTCAACAGTTTCAAAACGTTTAAAAGCGTTAGGAATGATCCAAAAGCAAGGGCATTGGGTGCCGTATGAGTTGAAGCCGAGAGACGTAGAACGACGTTTTCTCATGTGTGAATTGTTGCTTCAACGGCAAAAGAGAAAAGGTTTTCTGCACCGTATCGTC
>JAAIXJ010000211.1:200597-254030 GCA_013403705.1 Heliconius hermathena
AACTACCACCAATCTAGTTACTTTTATTAATGCTATAGGTGAAGCAATCGACAACAATAAACAAACAGATACAATATACACAGATTTTAAAAAGGCGTTTGATAGGGTTCCACACGACATCTTGCTCAAAAAATTGGCAGTATATGGATTTTCCGGATCTGTGTTAAATTGGCTTAAATCCTATTTGAAAGATCGATTATATTATGTGGTTTTGGAAGGGTTTCAATCAAATAAATGCACAATATTGTCTGGCGTTCCGCAGGGTTCACATCTCGGTCCAATACTTTTCAACATTTTTATAAATGATCTAACAACTTGTTTCAAATATTCGACGCCATATTTATATGCGGATGACTTGAAGTTTATGCGTGTAGTACTATCTGATGATGATTCTCGTTATCTCCAAAAAGATTTTAATAATGTTGTTCAATGGTGTAAAATAAACGGAATGGAGCTTCACTCCAGCAAATGTCACCATATCAAGTTTAGTAGAAAAACTAACGTCGTTGCAACGCAATACACCTTACAGGGAGAAAAGCTAAGTGAGGTAAAAATCATCAAAGATTTGGGTGTGATTTTGGACTCTAAGCTTACTTTTCAAAGTCAAATTGATGGAAGGATAGCTAAAGCTACTAAAATGTTAAGCTTTATTTTAAGAAATAGCAAATTATTTAAACATAGCAAAACTAAAATAGTTCTATATAACTCTCTTGTTCGTAGTCAGCTGGAATACTGTAGTGTCGTCTGGCGACCGCATTATGCTACTTATTCCTTAAGGCTTGAGCGTGTGCAGAAAAGGTTTTTATGGTATCTATCACACCAAGCTAATATTAATAAATCTATATTCTCCTACAATGACAGATTAAAATATTTTAATATGATCACCTTAGGGCAAAGAAGAGACTTGTTAGATATTATGTTTCTATATAAACTGTTGCGAAACAAAATAGATTGCCCAAATTTATTAGATAAAATAAATTTTAGGATACCATATCGTCACCCTAGAAAGCCTATCTCTCTATTAGTACCACCAATTAAAAAAACAGTTTTTGGAGCTAATACAGTAATTCCTCGTTTATGTAAGTTGTATAATAAAACCTGCGACTCTATAGATATAAATGCAGATACGCTTACTTCATTTAAGTCCTCAGTAATTAATCATATAATCAATCAGCAATAATTTGTTACTAAGTTTGGAAGTACCATATTGTTAATCACTAATATTAATAATTATAATGTAAAATGTTTTTGTTCTCCTTTTTCTTTTCTTTTTGTAATTACGTTTATGTTTATTTTGTATATTTAATGTTCAGTTTTTTTTTTTTTTTGAGTTTATTGTATAAATTGAAATGGTTGTAAAGCCGGACGCCATATACGCATGCAGTGTTTGCTTTCAAACGGCTATACATTATTGATATAATATTGTGCTTGTATAATTATTCATTTAAAAATGTAATAGCCTCTAGCAAACCAAATCAAATAAATAAATAAAAATAAACTAACGGGATTCGAATCCGCGCCCGCGCGTGATTATGATTGTGTTTTATACCTTACGTTTGATATGTTACTTTAAACATTTTAATAGAAATTTATGTTTTTTTTATGTTTTAGCATTTTCCGTGTTTTAATATAGAACCTAACTTAATTTACCTGCTGGCTTACTTATTAAATTCACTTTTTTTTGCTGCTTATGATGATAACATTAATTGTTCTTAGGTATTAATTGTTTAATAATATTAAATTACTTTCGAATATGAGGCCAGTCCTGGCGCAGCTGCACAAAGTATGACTGTAAAACCGACTGGTTGTGGGTTCGATCCCCACTCGAGGAGATGAAATATTTAGTTAAATGTATATTTCCATTTCTTCGCTCTGGTGTCGTGAAAAAGCGCGGCGTTGAGTTCTGCCACTGAACACGCAATGCCTTCAGAATTCGGCAGAAAGTGGGGATCGGAGTGTCTTATGACACTAGATTCCCTCTGCCTACTCTGCTGTGTGCGGGATACAGCGTGAAGCTGATTTGATTTGATTTTTATTTTCGAAGTACACAAACGTATTTAATTTAAAGTTCTTATTTCCCATACTATAATTATTGTTGACACTACATCGAAAACAGGTGTCTGAGCAGACTGAACAAATATCTACAGTAATGTTGTAGTTAGCCTTGAACGTAAAAGGATTTCGAAGAAAATTATAAGTACAGGTAGGTTACTGTCGCATACTAGTTTTGAAAGTACAACACTTATAGACGGCAGGTACATGATACACATAATATGTAGAGGTACCTATTATAATATTTAGTTTATTAGATTCTCGAGGCCGGTCGTGGCGCAGAGGCACAAAGTGTGACTGTAAAATCGACTGGTTGTGGGTTCGCTCCCCACTCGAGAAAGTGAAATATTTATTTACATTTATATTTTTATTTCTTCGCTCTGGTGTCGAGGCAAAGCGCGACGTTGAGTTCCGCCACTCAACACGCAATAGCTCTAGAATTCGGTGGAAAGTGGGGAATGGAGTGTCTTAAGGTTCCCTCTGCCTACCCTGCTGTGTGCGGGATACAGCGTGAAGCTGATTATTAGATTCTATTATATATCCAAGATAATCACATCGGGGTTTCACTAAAGTGTGTTCGCCTTTTTAAGGGAATTGTATTTTAATAAAAGAGCCGAAGAATGACTATTAAAAAAAATAGAAACAAATGTGAATTTAGCTTTGGCTTTTGCCAAAATATCGTAAGTACTAGCTAGGTAATTCTGTCAAACGAAATTATCACAGCGTCTCGTACGTATAAGAAAAATGAAACTAACACCGGTGGTTAGATAGATTAAAGGAAACATTTCAATATCCGACTTAATAAGGCTTTCCGGCTATTGACTTATTGATTATAACTAACCGCATAGTACTGCAGAAATTATATTAATTTAATAGTTCCGTAACAAAAAACAAGCATAGTTCAAAATATTTTTTATGTTTCTATCCTTTAAATACAAAATATTAAGACCTATAAGTAATTCATCAATCAATAAAATCTTTACCAGAAACCCCTCATAATTTAAAGAGGTCCCGACTGTTAATCCTAATAAACTATTGGGCTTGTTTATTATCTTTTTAGTTTTATGCAGTCGGCGTTTTTGTTTTTACAAATATTTTTTTTTAAGATAATAATATAATTATGCCAAAATACAATAGTGAAAACTGCAATTTTAATCGGTTTAGTGGTTATGTCGGTAGTTTTTGGTTATTAAATGCAGTAGTAACATTTTTTCTTATATCTTCCAAGTACAGACACCGATTCGTTACGATTTTTTATAAGTATAGATATAGATAATTATGCTATATTGTTTAGGTCAGATCTATACCCATAATGTCGTATTTGTGGTTCATCTCATATGATTCACTTTGCTTCGTAGAAGACGACAGTAGATACCTATAGGACACGTAATCATTTGAAATATTTATATTTAAAAATCGATTTAAATATATATTTAGAAGAATACACACATCAAAAACATGGGAAAACCCTGCAAACCCAAAAAAGGCAACATCAAAACTTGTTTGGAACAAAAGGAAATACAAAAATTGGAGACTATAAAAATACAACCTGTTTTAGTGGAAATACAAATATTATATGAATAGAGTCCAGCGTGTGAATGTAAACACGGCGGTTGTGGATTCGATTCCCACTCGGGGGAACCAAAAATCTCCGGGTAAATTAGGGTCTCGAAAATAGGGCGACGCGTGAGGAGACCACATACCTCAACTCTCAAAGCCAGGTTCCCTTTGCTTTCCCTGCCCTATGCGGCTTTTTTTGCGCCACGCTGTATCCCGCTTACAGGGTAGGCAGAGAGAATATAATTTTAAGTGTAAAGTAATAAAGTAAATACATTCAGCCGAATTCTGGAGGCATTGCGTGTTTAGTGGCGAAACTCACCGCCGCATGTTAGCCACTTCACCCACTTGCCTTATGTTATATGATTCTAAATATAACCATTCACCAATATCAATATGATCACAGCGTATATAATGATACCTATAATGCAAATTGCGTTGAGTCAATCGATCACAATGCAGGTGTAACTGTACAGTAAACTTTGTAGCTTAAGTATTTGTCTAGGTCAATATAGCAATAAATTTCTATAAAATGAATGCAACTAATGCAATATTATACTCTAAACTCTTTATAATTTGTTATTTTAATAAAAATTAAATAATAATTAGAGACTATTAAAGTGCGGTGAGTCTTGGTGTGCATATGATGGTTGTGGGTTCGATACTTCGATCTACATATATTCGCAGAATTTAATTATTTTGTTTTCCCTTTCTTGTGTTTCAAGATCTTGGAAAATTATCTGGCTCAGCCTGCAAGAAGAGTGGAAAGTTGATAAAATCAAGACAGATTCAATCACGACACAATACGTACGATAATATTTAAATAAAATATATTTAAAATTTCTTTATGCACCATGTATAGTTAATATTGTGAAAATAGTCACCGCTCTGCGGTTATTGGTATTAAATCCGGGCACCATTAACTCCACTTTTGAAAGTTTTTGTAGTTTCACTTTCATTTAATGAATTCATTTACAACCGACGTGAATAGTTAGTTAGTATTTTAAAGACATTTAAGTATTTTAGAAACTTGGAATTAAATTTTATCTAATATAAGGGACCAGCTCGCGGCTTCGCCCGCTAGAACTACACAATGATTTATTTATTAAATTAAATTACTTTTCATGTTCTAATAACATTATCACTTTAAAGGATACTACATGTATATTGTAAATTAAAGTTTGAGCCAAGACGATAAAAAAATATACCAATTTTTATCGAACCAAATACTTCATATTGATATAACTTTTTTATTTATGAACCGATTTAAATAAAACAACGGAACAGAAAAAGAAACAGAAATGTCTTGACACTTTATTCTATCAGCTTTTTCTTTTATTAATAAATCTCTTTTTCTTCTTCTTAATTTTCTGCTTTTTAATTAATTTAAAATTTATTAAAAATTTAACAAATTATAAATTGGCTTGCAGTACAGTAGCCATACGCGCTTTAACTACTTACATAGTATTTAAAGTAAAAGGTAGAATTGGAGCTTAGACAAAAAAAAACATACGTTTTACTATCAGCTTATGCTCGTACGTGCAAAATGGAGGCAGTGTTTTATGAGTTTGTTCACATGACGATTATCATGTGCCATCTGCTGTATGTGGGCTGGAATTTGTAACTGTTCATATTAGTATTTGCAATGCTTCTCGATATTGGTATGTTGCATATTATTTTAAACAACTTACTCCTCTTCTCTCTCTCTCTCTCTCTCTTTCTCTCCCTCTCTCTCTGCCTAATTAAAGGTGTCATTAACATACTACATACGTACATATATGAATATTTTAAGTAGTTTATTTAAGTTTTTATAAGAAAGTAGAAATGTCGTTTGAAATATGTTCCTTGGTTTGCTTTGGATATAATATTATGTACTTCCTATAAGGAAGTAATCATTTTATGAAAACAAGCAAAAGTGAACTTAGAAAATATTAAAAGACTTATAGAACTATTAGAAAATATTTATTTAGGTGTAACATAAAATACATAATAAATTTAAAATATATTTCGGTTAGTATGTAACCGAAGGTAATTCATCATTGAAATGTAATATACGGAAGATATCGTTCAATAACTGTAACAGTTACGCTTAACTCATGTTCACGTTGCGTGTACACACGATATGTTTATATTTTGAACGTTCTCTAAATTATAGAATTATTTTAATTATTATAACATATGTTTTTTGTTATTTATTCATGTTTTTCCTGCAGGGAAAGTGATATTTAAAAAAAATGGCAGCTTCATACATTTTTCCGCCAAGAAGATGAAACCTGGTTAAGGCAGTCAGTTCCCCATTTTGGCGGATTTTTTAGACATTGAGTGGCGATACCCGATACCGCGTTTTCTTTATCAGAGCAAATTAAATATAATAATTCCCACGACTTTGTGCTACTGTTATATATTTGTCCATTACTTATAATACCTTTGACTCATGTTAAAATAAATCAGCTTCACGCTGTATCCCGCACACAGCAGGGTAGGCAGAGGGAACCTAGTGTTAAGACACTCCGTTCCCCACTTTCTGCCGAATTCTGGAGGCATTGCGTGTTGAGGGGCAGAACTCAACGCCGCGCTTAACCTCGACACCAGAGCGAAGAAATGGAAATATAAATTTAAGTAAATATTTCATCTCCTCGAGTGGGGATCGAACCCACAACCAGTCGATTTTGCAGTCACACCTCGTGCCGCTGCGCCACGACCGGCCTCACCTTTGACTCATGTTAAAGTAATAAAACTGATATATATGTCTATTTTATTCTGTAACTTGATGCTCACGCATCTATAAGAGAATCACGATGTAACATCTATTCAATTCTATTCACATAGTTCTTCAGACACGATTTCATTGAACCCAAACGGTCGACAAAGTCAACTCACGTCCCCTTCTTTAAGGAAGAAAGGAAGTGACCTAACTGTAAAAGTTCTGTTTTAGTAAAGTGGACCCAACTGTTTCGAGATTTAGGTTAGTTTTTGAGGTTAGTAGAAAGTGGTTGATAAACCGTTAGTAATGATATAAAAATGTATTCTGAAACACTCATAACAGTCATGACTTCTTACATTATGTTACAAACGAGGATAAACATAAAACT
This sequence comes from Heliconius hermathena, assembly GCA_013403705.1. Taxonomy (NCBI): domain Eukaryota; kingdom Metazoa; phylum Arthropoda; class Insecta; order Lepidoptera; family Nymphalidae; genus Heliconius; species Heliconius hermathena. Next base: position 207,299 of record JAAIXJ010000211.1, read on the forward strand.
TCCTAGTAACACTACTTAGTTAGTTTTATTTTAAACTTTGGTCTATGTATTAGCAACATCTACCAATATCTTTATTCATGTAAGTACCTATTACTTATTAAATTAATATAATTTTGAAAATATCAATCTAACCTTACAAACTTTCCAAAACAAATAAAATATTTAGTTTATTTGCCACTTAGCACGTACTGTCTCGAAAATTCGGCGAAAAGTAGGGAACGGGAGAGTCCTAATGAGAACGGAGTGTCTTAACATTAGGGTTCCCAGGTTTCCTCGGCCTAGCCTGCTATGTGCAGCGTAAAGGTGAAAAATGCATCGTAATTACAATTAAACATTAAAAATATTGTACGTACAAGCAAATGTAGTGCACGTTTATGTATTTAGTTCCACACCTGTTAAAACAGCAACCGAAACAATTAGAGACACTATCTTCAATTTAATTGATTTTATATAAAAAGGATCGTATTTACTCACAAAGTGGGTTCAGAATGTGTTCGCGACGTCGCGATATTCTCGCGTTCGCGGACTTGACTCGACATGTCGTTGCAAGCTCTTAGTTGCGTGTCGTGACTCGTGACGTCACACCATTATAATAGTTTTAAAGTATTATTTAATATTTTCTAAATTAGTAATATGTTTAATTAATAACATAAATAGAATTATAGATAGATATAAGTATCACCTTTTAGTTTTATATAGTAATTCTCCAGTTTTTATTGTAATTATATAGTTTTAATATAGTTTACCGAGCTAATTGTATTTTAAGATAATAATCACTTTCGTATCGTAAAAACTATTATTAATTATTGTTAATTATAGGTTTGTATAGAAAAATAACAGATTTATAAATGTTAAATGTTAGTAAATAATTATTAAGAGATTTTTTATCAAAATAACTTGTGTGAATTTCGTCATAGTTAGAGTATCTTTCGTAAATTTCTAATAGTAAATAATTAAATAGTATATTAATTTATATTTAATAATATAGATATTTTTGTGTTCTTTTAATATATATAAATTGTAAAATCGTCCGATAGATAGTTATTAAAATATAAGTAAAAACATGTAATAGTCATAGTGAAAATATTAATGTAAATAAAGATAAAACGGCTCGGTGGCTCGCGGCTCTCTTTACGGTATAGCTCCGCGGTACGTAAGGTAGCAAAGACGCGCAGTCAGTGTGTCGGACAACCAGTTCAANGTGTACAAAAAGTAGACGCTATTGTAAGTAATTTGAAAACAATACTTCAATCTAACACTGACCCACTTTTACATCGGTTGTTAAATCGCTATTATCGAAGCTTGCAACTCTTTCAAACAAGTTTAACAATATTATCTCAAATTTTATCAATATTGAATTTTGAAAATATCGAATTATTATTAAATTATTTGTAATATAGATATAGAGGCCAGTCGTGGCGCAGCGGCACGAGGTGTGACTGTAAAACCGACTAGTTGTGTGTTTGATCTCCACTCGAGGAGATGAAATATTTACTTAAATTTATATTTCCATTTCTTCGCTCTGGTGTCGAGGTTAAGCGCAGCGTTGAGTTCTGCCACTCAACACGCAACGCCTCCAGAATTCGGCAGAAAGTGGGGAACGGAGTGTCTTAACACTTAACTAGGTTGCCTCTGCCTACCCTGCTGTGTGCGGGATACAGCGTGAAGCTGATTTTTTTTATTTGTAATAATGGGTCCGAAAGTTATTATAACAATGGCATCATAATAATTTTTAGTGAAAAAAAACTAACTATTTTTTTTCTGTGTTCCAAGTGACAATTGTTTTGCATATTAATGAGATTATTTAATGAACAATTGTAGAGACTTCTATAGAATTCTAAAATCAAAATCATTGTTGTTACTTTTTGAAAACGTTTAAAAATTTGAACGTAGCGGGATTAGAACCCGCGCCTCATGTAAACCGCTCAAACCGTGTTACAATTTATTTATAGTATTAGCATCTCTGTAGGGAGATATTTACAAATTTCCGCTACTCAAAGATAATTAATTGCAAGGAATTATAATCAGGCCAGAGAGAATTCTATTTATTAAATTTTGATTACATTTTTAAATTGTTATTCCACACTTAGTAAAGAAAAATACTCTTTAGAAAACGTATAAAATTTTTTACGTAGCGGAATTTACTCCCGCACCTCTTGGAAAATGTCCAAGTTGTAAGAAGCGTATAAGAATTTCGACGTAGCTTGATAAGAACGTATAGATTGGACTTTGGAGCGCTTGGATAGTTTCTAAGAGGCGCGACTTCAAATCCCGCTACGTTAAAAATAGTGTGGAGTAATATTTTAAAAATGTTAAAAATATTGTTGTTTTTTTTTTATTTTTATGTAAAAGTAGTAAGCATTCCTACCTAGGTATAGTTTTAACTTTCATGGCTGTTAAGTGGGTGTCACCGTTATAAATGGCTGACTAGATAAATTTCCTATATTTAGCTACAATGCATTATGCTTTGTGATTTGTAAATATAGTATAATAGGTGCAATTTAAAAATATGTGTAATATATTAATTTTATTTTAATTCCAATATAATTAATATACATATTCTACTCTAAAGAACTGAAAAACATACTTTGTGTTAATTTTTTTTATTACAAAACATCAGCGTTCAGGGGTTTAAGTAATCAAAGAGAAAGTTCTTTTTAAAATACATTCTAGTACGTTTCTTCTAGAATAACCCTGTATATGCAATTATAATCGTAATGAATATTATGAATAATATATATCTGTGTTGAGTTCTGTCACTCTACTGGAAGTGCCTTTATGGGAACGGATTGTCTTAACACTAGGTTCCCTGATTCCTTTTGCCTACCCTGCTGTGTGCGGGATAGAGCGTGAAGCGGAAAAAATACATATGTCTACATGAGTATGTAACGGTAATATAAAATATATTTATGTATACATATCTATTATCTATTTATATACGCGAATGTTAAATTATGGTAATTTAATGCGTAGGGTACAATGTAAATAAAAAAAACTGTTTTACTATGTACGCTAGCTATTTGCATTAATTACGCTAAGTGTAAGTTTATATTTTCCCATTCATTCAAATAACGCTCTCATACTTTATTATTCAGCGTCAAAGACCTCAAAACTCCCAGTAGACACAAAACCCGGAAGGTTTTAAAGAAATAAAACGAGGAAGTTACATTGCGAGGTTCACTCTGCGGAGAAATTGGAAAATTTCGTTTTAAGTAGCTATAATAAGAAATAAATACAGGGGAAAGTTGGCAAAGAAATTTTAAACATTTGCACAATGTCTTGTGTAATGATAGATTTATTAGTGTGTTGCCTCACTGTTAATTGATTAAGGCATAAGAACTAGTTATAAAAAATGGAAGTTATTTTTTTATAGCCACACATGTGTAGTTTTATAATTTTTACTTAAAAAAAATATTTTTGGAAGAAAATTTTCGTGTATACATATAAAGGTTTTTTTCTACTGTTGAGACGACTCGTTCCCCACTTTCCGCCGAATTTTCGAGATATTGTGTGTTGACTAGCGGACTTCAACATCAGTGGGATCGAACCCAAACCGTCACGACGCGTTACAGACACGTTTACAGACGCTATCTCTACCAATGCGCCACGACTATTTCATAATTATTCATGTTACATTGCATTATAATAATGTTTATGAATGACGTATTATGTATTATGAGTGAATAGTAACGTATTATAAGTTAATTCAATAAAAAAATTGATGAGAAAGAACTAACCAGCTGTATATTTTTTTCAGAATAATGAAAACGCAGACGTAAAGGACGTGTATAGAAACTACCTTTCCCACAATGGTCGAATAGACACCAGTTTCGTGCACATGGGGTAAAAAGTACCAGTTAACTCCATCACAAGACAAGAACAAGTGAAATATCTAAAAGAAATAACAATTGTACTTCAGATAAATGAAAATTATATAGAGAATTAATATATAATAAAAGAAAAAATATATTATTGAGGTTAGGTAAGCAAGCATATGTAAAGAATGCCAACGTTTGGATTTGCCATATAAAACAGTTGATTAATAAAGTAATATTTAAAATATATACATGAAGGGGGATAAAATGAACATGTCGGTGAACAATGATTTAAGCGACACGGACAGTGCACCAAAGTTACGAATGAAGCCTGCCGTTAGTAGAATATTTTGCTGTAGTGTTACCGCAGCTTCGGGGTTTATCGCCGCTTATGCGTTGGTAAGTTTAGTCTTTTTTATTCAGCGTCACGCTCTATCCTGTATATAGTAGGAAAGACAGAGATGTGGCGGAACTCAACGTCGCGCTTTGCCTTGTTGTGAGAATAAATGAAAATATTAAATACTTCATTTCAATTGAACCCAAAGAACACTGCGCGACGACCACCTCTTTACCCCAGTCCTTCTATGAAAAATAAACATAATTAGCCCGAGGGAGACTTATCAAATTCGTTGATAAAATTACATATCCACTAGCTTTTTTATTCTAGCAATTCAAGGGAATCTAGGCTACAGAGAACAACATTGTTTGTCAAATAGAAGGGGCTACCAGTTTTAAGGCCAAGTTATCTCACGAGATGTTGAAATAGCGAGAGCAACGTATAGCCGAATGCGTAATGCAACGATAACGGTCTCTAAATTAATCTTAGTTTTATGAATAATCACTCATAAAACTACAAATGTAATGATCATTAGATAATGTCAGATTAAATCATTATATAATGACTTTATGTATTTGGCGGTGGAATGTTGGCAAAAATTTAACTAAATGTTGGTTTACGTAAAAGTTTGGTATAATAATTAAAATCTTTTGTTTAGTTCTAATGTTATTAATTATTTTTAATTTAATTATGATAAATAAGAGAAAGAGAATTTTTTAGATTTTTTTTTTCGTTTTCTCACGAGATAACTACCGACATACTGTATGTATACGAGTACATATAAATAAATAATATAAATGAAATTAAATTCGGCCACAATGACCTTAACGTTCGTTGGTCTTATGTTATGAATAATAACAAACATTGCTTAACCAACCTACTTTTATCTAAAGACTTATCGTATTACTTAACATATTTCTCATTAATTTAGGACCTATCAATAATGTATTCTTATAACAAAAGTAAATACAAATTACAATTAATATTGATCACTTGAAAATTAGCTTCACGCAGTATCCCGCGTACAGCAGGGTAGGCAGAGGGTAGTGATAGATAAGACACTCCGTTTCCCACTTTCCGCCGAAATTTTCGAGGCATTGCGTGTTTAGTGGCAGAACTCAACGTCGGGTTTTTGCCTTAGGGCCAGAGCGAAGAAATGAAAACATTAAAAAATCATCAGCTTCACGCTGTATCCCGCACACAGCAGGGTAGGCAGAGGGAACCTAGTGTTTTAGACACTCCGTTCCCCACTTTCTGCCGAATTCTGGAGGCATTGCGTGTTGAGTGGCAGAACTCAACGCCGCGCTTAACCTCGACACCAGAGTGAAGAAATGGAAATATAAATTTAAGTAAATATTTCATCTCCTCGAGTGGGGATCGAACCCACAACCAGTCGGTTTTGCAGTCACACCTCGTGCCACTGCGCCACGACTGGCCTCTTACTGACATTAAAAAATAATAATTCATTTTCTCGAGTGGGGATCAAATCTACAACCATCACGTTACAGTCACATCCCTGTGCCCCCGCGCCATAACGGCCTCACCATTTATAACCTATTATTGAGTTTTTTATTTGTTTCACAACGAAATACTACAATATTAATATTACAATTAGTATATCTATATAATTATATATAATTATCATCCACGCCCACCTGAACTATAGACCGTCAAAAATTTACATGTAAAAATATGAAGGTAATTGACTATAATATAACGCATACAAGAAATACATCCTGTGTTCTTACTTTCTAAACGCACCTAACTTTTATAATTGAATCATTCTTCCCAATCAGGAACGGAAGTGTTATAATGGGAACGGAGTGTCTTATGACTGGGTTCCCATGTTCCCTCTCACACAGCATGAGGCTACAAAAAAGAATAATTTTTAATAAACGAATAAATATTCTTTGCGCACAATAACAAAGATATAATAATTTATTTATCCTTTATATTTACTTAAGATTTTTAATAATTTATTTTATGTGATGTATTCCAGGTCGCGTACGCAATAGCTCTCATATATGAAATAGTATGGGTCGTGGAGTCAAAGAGTGGTCTCCCAATACCGTCAGCGCTTCTCATGATATGCTACTGTGTTGTCATCGCAGCCACTGTCACTTTGGTGCATGGCCTAATATCTGTGAGTATTATATAGACTTAAATTGTAAACATATATTTTTTATGTATTTAGTTTACTTTTTTGTTTATAATTTTTTTTCTTTACTTGACAAAAATAATTGAATAGTTTAATATTTAGAATGGCGTGTCTTTACGCTAGATTCTCTTTGCCACGGGCGAATATATAGAGGATCGAAAAAAAAACAAAACTTAAAAAGAAACGCTTATACGAATAGGTCTATTCAAAGCTAAAGTCCAGGCAACCCCTAGAAAATATCTTTATTACAGATGTAACATCCATGCGCTTTGCTTATCTTGCTATGTAAGAGTATAGGAAACATAAAAAAGATACAATGCTGTGGTATTTGCAAATGTAGAAACGTGGTACCTAGTTAATTTCTAGATACAACATTTAAAACAAGCTGTAGGTGTTAGACAATTTTTGTAGTCCTCTTTTTATTTTATATACAAAAAATGTGATAGAACAAAATTTCTTTACTCATTCATATTGAAGTAAGTACTTATAGAAATGCTTTATATAATACATATTTTGTATTTGGATATTTAACTTTTTTTGCTTCCAATGTAAATAACACAGATCGTTGCAATATTAGTAACTTCTTATTTACATACAAGCATAATTGAATATGTTGTATACATCGACGCCGGAAAGTGATCTTGTATCTCAAAAAAGCTTTCTGTCGAGATACGACAAGGCTCGCTTTCCCGCGTCGAATGAAAGATAACTATACCTAAGTATTATATATATTAGATTCTGAACTATAAATCTTGTTATAGATACGTAATCAAATTTAACGATGTCATAAAACGATCTATTATTATTCTGCTTTATTGTTTTAAATATTTACAAGGATGATAAGTAAATAATATTTTAAACGAAGGTGTAAATTGAGGTCGAAACTAAATTGACTTTTGAAAACTAAATTGAATTCGCTATTCGACTTATAAACTCTTAGAGATGCTTGTAGAATTTGTTAGTTTATCACTTAGTAGATAGATATTTGTAAAGTACACAGTTTTCTGAATGTACCTACCTAATATGACTAAAATCATCATTTAACAGATGAATAGTTAGAATAAACATTGATTTTAAAATTGACCTTCTATTACATAATATTTTTCTTTGACACATAAGACACACCAAGCATTTTGTGTTCATTTTTCATAGTAAACCGGAACTGGAATAAAATATTTCAAATGATGGCAAACATGCACTGCAAGTGTTAAAAACAGGGTCCTGTTTAAAACAGGCAACCCTGGGGTAACGGCAGACTGAGAAGTGGCAATCATTATTTTTATAATTCCTCACGTGATTTTCTTTGATTAATTGAAATGATGTTGGATTCACAAAAAAAAACATATTGAGTTCAATTTTTCAACAAAAACGAATTACCATCAATTTAATTAAAGGTGATTGCGGCATGAATTTTCTAGGTAATCTACTATATATACTATCATGTATTATCTATCATTCTTAAAAATAATCTAAAAGAGATACCTGTAGATTTATGCATTGGGATCTATAGACACATGGCATTATAATTAAAAAAAAAACATAAACCTATAAGCGCTGCGTGTTTTTAGGTAGGTAGTCTTCAAAAATTGGTAAAATAGTATGTCTGTCGTGTAATACTTGTCAAATAATATTATGACGTATCTCAAACAGATTATTTTATGTAAAATATTACTATTTCTTTTTCAAATATAGATTATTGATAATTTATTGTAAGTAGATTAAATAATTTTGTTTTGTATTTTTTCAGAAAAACAACACGTACCTGTTGGCATGGCTGATCTCAGTAATACTAGTGCTAATACCAGAGTGTGCTCTAGTCTTCTATATGTCCATAAGTCATTGGGTAACTTTATTTTTGTATTAATAAAGAATAATTTCATATTTATATGTTTTGTGATATCTATTTAGATTTATATCGTAATTAAGAAATACATACTGTTTTAATATAATATAAATATGTAGTTGTCAAATTTATCGTATACAAAACGTAGTAAGAATCCCAGTGATCAGCTTCACCCCTGTATTCCGCATATAGCAGAGTAGGCATATAGTAGTAGTAGTAGTAGAAGGAACTTAGTGTTAAGACATTGCGTTGTTCACTTACCGTCGATTTTCTCGAGCATTGCGTGTTGAGTGGCGAATCCCAAGGGCAGAAGAAATGAAAAATTAATAAATAATAATTAATTCCTCCTAGTGGTGGTTGAACTCACAACCGTCGCATTACAGTCATAGGCTCGTGCCCCTGCGTCACTATGACTCCCTGTCAATTTTTCAATTTATCCCTGTGATAAATTTGAATGATCCGTTTAATCTCACAAAGAGCAAGTGTTAATGTGTACCACATTGGCGGGCGCGGCAGGGGCTGCAGGGCGTGTACGGCGGCGCCGAGCTGGCGTGCTACGTGGCGCGCCTGCCCGCCGTCGTGTGCGGCGTCGTGCTCGTGCAGTCCGCCTACGCGCTGCGCGAGGACAGGTCTCAAACAAAATACTTAACTATTAAAAAATTGCATATTTACATTTGCTTCTTATTTTTCAATTTGTTTACCTTTCTCTTTATCTTTTATAGGATTTCATTTGCATTGCAGTTTGTTGTGATTGAAATAAAATTTGTTTATTTACTTCACTTGCCCTTAAAAATTCTAGTTTTATTACAGGCTAATAAAGAATCCTAATATTGTATAGGTATATTCAATAGCCCACTCAAGACATTATAGAACCCAACGCCGTGCCTTGTCTCACCAGTAAAAAAATAAATAAAATCATTGGCCTGAGTAAATATGGCTGAATAACATTTGTATTCAAACAGTAAAGTTATGACAGTAAGAAATTTCTTGATTATTAAAATAATTCACAAAAACAAGTTATTTTATAGGTCATTGATGACGTTACTTTTATACATATATTTAGTTATAAAATTTTTATCAAAAATAAATTTGTTATGTATTCCTAAATGTAAATTTATTATATCACCAGAAAAACAGAATACGTAAACGGCATTCCAGTGAGTGGTAGCGAGTTCGATGCCAGCCACTTTGTGCCGGACACGCCGGCCGCCTTCTCTAATGATGGATTCTTACCCGATAATGGTAAGCTTATTATAATTTTGGAATAATTAGAAGTTACAGGGAAACTTTTTGTAAAAATCTCTATGACCGTATACAATTCAAAACTGAAAAAAGGTTTCTGATTTGCTAAAGAATTATTTAATAAAAAAAATAGAATAAAGCATTCAAAATATGTTAAATTAAAAAAAAAACTAAATTATGATAGAATTACAGAATATTCTTTTAAAAAATAAACAAAGATTTATTTAAGAATTTATAACTTTAGTAATAAAAATAAAATGTCTATACTTTGTCAAAAACGTATAAAAACGAACCCGCGCTTCTTGAAGGTAGTTTTTCTAATAAAGTATTTTATTTTCCTAAGTATGGAATAACTTTTAAAATTAAAACTTCAATTTCCAGGCAAATCCGGTTCAATGCCGGACCTACGACGCCATCTAGCATCACGACAATCAATGAACATGGGTTACCCCATAATAATACAACCGCCGCCATACTGGCAACACATGGACCGACAGTACGCGGCCAGTTTACGCGGCTATCCAAAAATACAACAAAACTTTGGAACATGGACTCCAAGATCAATACAAGAAAATCCATACAAAAGAAGACATTCAGTTGTGGGAGCTTTCAATGTGGAGGACTATAAACAATACGATTACGACAGAATGGACTGTAAAAGTGAAATAGCATATCCCTACAGCCCCCGATATATATACGATCCTAGAATGTTGCCAGATTACGATCCGAGGTTTTATCAAGATTATAAAAGGGAAGAATTTATGAGACACGATTTTTATAATGGACCCGATAGAGTTTATTATGGCATGAGGAATAGTCATAATTCTGTTGGCAACGAATCTGATGATTTAACTAAGTATAAGGATGTTGCTCTTTGAAAGTTATATATTTCGTGAAAAACAATACAAATTTATATTATAATTGTAAATATTTGTAACCGACTTACGATATTTTTACTCCTTACATGTAGGTAAACTCAGATAAACTGCCGAAGCCAAAACTTCCATTTTAATAAGTCTCAGTGATCCGAAATATGTAGAAGAAAGCGTTGATTATTCGAACTTATTCTAAAAAAAAATATTCGGCTAATCGAACTGTACTGATTCATATTTGAACACATAATTATATCTTTAATGACAACTGATTAATCGACGTTTGGATAATCAACTTCGTACAGTACGGTCGACAAGTCGTGGCCGCTCTAGAGACAGTTTTAGGTGGCTGCGCAGATTTGTTTTTAAGGGTTCTGTCTTCTTTTTGATTATTATCTTTCCAAGTGAACAATGGACAAAAGTTACGAAAACCTAGCTTCAGGGCGGCCAAGACCCTACCGTACTGTATATACTGTTGTTAGAGGTGCAAAAACAAGACTTCTTCATAAATAAATTGTAACAATTATAAACCAAGACTCTACATATCTTAGATTTTTTTTACTAATTTTAGTACTGTCCAGTGTACTTATATTAGAATTCAAATATAATTGAATAATATTGGAGTTATATTATAAATAAAAATCTCGATTTGACTACTTTATAAATATATTAGTAAACATTTCAATTAAATTGGTAGAACATTTATAATTTATAGCATAAATTTGTTTTTCTGGTCTATTGAAAGTCATTCTTTATGCTTTAAAATACAATGTATACATTATTGAAGAATTAAATTCAAAATGAAATACCAATAAATTTCCTCTAAATAAAAAAAAAGCATATAAAATAATAAAAACTAAGATTATTATGAAAGGTTATTTATATGTCAATTTTTTATAACAATTAATAATAATTAGAAATAAAATTTTATGTAAAAAAATGTATTTTTCTACTTCATTATTAAGAATTTTTATTGTATTAAGTATTAATTAATTTAGTGTGTTACCTAACAACCAAAGGATTATATTGCTCTAAACTATAAACAAAAATGTTTCCAGTCACTATTGTTTTTAAGTAATTATAAAATAAATTTATCAAATATTATACACTGGTTTTATTATATCAAATTGTTTTTTTTTGTGTGATAAATAAATACGGTACGGATGGTTTACAAGAGGCGCGGGTTCAAATCCCGCTTCGTTAAAATTTTTATGTTTTCTAAAAAGTATTTTTATATCCTGAGTGTGGAATAACATTTTAAAAATATATTCTAAAAAAACTTGTATTAAGTTCACAATATACAATTTTTTCAAATTCTCCGCGCTTTGTCTCGACACCACAGCGAAGAAATGAAAGTGTTAAATTCTTTTCCAAATATGTACTATATTGAAATTATAAATATTTTTTCACAATTTTTTTAATTAGTAGCAAATTAGCCATTAACAAAACCGTGTGCAGAAAATATAATAAGCAAGCAACTACTGACTAGGTGTGGGATACGAACTCGCACCCATTCTATAGATACTAGGCAAGAATAGTTAAATAGTAAATTATTTCGATAACGGTATCTTGGCACACAAAATATATTATTCTGGTCCCACAGCCCAGCGCGCACTCCTTGCCTTTAAGTTCGGAAAGTGCAGAATGGAGTACTTCAATGAAAATAAGCTTTAGCGTTAGGGATGGGTACTTATAACTATAACTCCCTTACTGTAAGTAAAAAAATAATAATGTGACTCTATTTCGGATAAAAAGCAATATAACCATAGTAAAAACAATTCATTAGAATACTGCTTTTCCAAGCTTATTCGGCTAGACCTTTTGTACATATTATGCCCTAAGATAATTGATGGCATTCTTAAATTTGTGAAGCAATTAAATTATTACAACTATTTGAGAAGTAAGTTAACATAGTAACGAAAATAAATATATTTATTTTTTACAAATATATTTATTTAATTTTTCTATATGGCACCATTACTATTTACGTTTTTTTTGTCTTGATTACCAATATTACATTTTTTCATTAAATAATTAAAAATCTATTTGTTGATGTTAAAGATTACAGTACATTTTCTACAGCTACGGTCTATTAAAAATGTCTTAAACATACAAGTATATATTAGTTTCCAACTTATAAGTTGTACATAGCAAAGTGCCGAAGTACAATCGTATGAATAAAATATTGCAACACGCTTGGTTTACTTTAGGATATTTCGGTGGTTCATTATTATTTTTAAAAAATTATTGAATTAACGAGTGTAAATAAATGGTAATTTAACGAAAAAAGAAAAAAAATATTCACTCGAACTTGAACTTAAAAATATGCAATTTTTCACCTAAAACTATTTAGATTTTACACACAACCAGTTAATTTATTTTTTACAGCACGTTTTTCATTGATTTTATACAATTTGTCATTAGATAACATAATTGTGTTATCTAATGACAATGTAATATTTATTAAAATCTATAAAAAGGACAGATTAAAATCTATAAGGTACGATTACTTTATGTAACACGAACCGTAATAATAAATAATGTTATATTTTTATTCATTTATAGATTTATATTTTTATACAGGAATATTCACGATATTAATCAATTTTTATAATAGGTAGTACATTAATATCAAATAAATATTTCACTATAGGAGAACCAATACTTACAAAAATAAGTAGCTATGCTTTTGAAAACAAAATTATTTAAGAATGTAATACACAGTATTTTTATGACTATAAAAGAGTCAAGAAGTACATCATACATGTAATATTTTTGACTTTAATAATGCATAATATTAAAAGAATGATAAGAAATAAAAGGTACAAGACATTTAGAGGGAAGGCTCTTTAATTAGTTGCCAGTACAAAAAATATTAAATCACATGTTTATTTTAATTTATTAGAAAGATGTTACTTATTTAGACATTAACATTATTAAAAAAAATGCAAATGTTTTGCAAAAAAGTAATTTAATACATATTTAATAATTTACACAAGTTTAAGTTTAACATTTGACGTCAATGTTAAATAAACAAATTTGAGCTTTATCTTAGTGTTATAAGATCGAATTTATAATCTTAGATGCTAACTGATTCCGTTCGGCATTCTCAAAACTTGTCAGTGAGAAATTTAGAACTGAAGTCGTCGACATTTGTTAAAAGTTTGGAACTTTTTTGAACATTCAAACAAACTTTTTTCGTGGCAATTTTAGTCGCTACAAGTTAATTACCATGTTATAAATTTGAAAAGTAATGTAAAAATCAATTTGTTAAAACTTTTTTGTGATGTTTGAAACTGTATAACTGTTTATTGTTTTGTGTAGGTGGCTACCTATGTGGATTGGTTTGTCCCATTGTGAAAGTGTATTTTCGCATAAAATTTAGATCCCATTGTTTAAAACTTTCCGGGTAACTGTTGAGAAAATGCCGAGCGAGTAACTTGCGCAAAATATTTGATTTGAATTGACCTGTTTTAGTGCAATGTGTCGAAACAGTGATATATGATTTTTCTTCTGTACAATAGATGTAAGTAACATATATATTTATTTTCTTATAAATTATTTAGAGACATTTCTATTTATAACTTTATTATAAATAAATAGTTTATGTGTATGTGTCGTGATAAAATGCGTTTTCATAGTTATCTTGAAAGATGAGATAATGGGCCTGCTGTACTATTTATCAATTTGTTAGGTGTTTCTAAAAATATGTTTAAACTGAATGCAATATGTTTAAATTTTATTTAAAAGCTTTAATAATTTTATATTTCAATTTTCAAATTATTATTTAATTATAAAGAAAAGGCTTTCAGATGAGTTGTAAAATAATATAACATATTTTTATTTTTTGTAATATAGTATCATCATATCATAATTATTGCTTATTTTATTTCTAAAATAAAAATCATAATTATCCAAAATCATAATTATCAATTTTTTTTATAATAATAATGTAAATGGTACATGCTAGAAAGTAGAAAAAAAATGTTTGGTTAATATTTAGTATTCCGCCTATTCTGCTGCTGTAAATATGAGGATATTGGTGTTTCATCATCCTGACAAGATCTTTTCCTTTACTCAAGAAGTACAGGACTCTTAAAAAAATAATTTGAAGATAATTCTTTTACCTTAAAAGCGAGAAAGAAATAATTTAAAGTTAAAGAAAATAAATATTCTGAAACATTATAGTTTTAAAGTAAATAGTACTTTGAATGAATTGATGTTTTGTTAAACAAAACACAGCATTAAATTCTGTAACGCAACATGTAATGTCTAGAAAATTTGTGTGTGGGGAATGTACTATTTTAACTATGGTCTAACTGATGAAGGTCCCTCTGCTTACCCTGCTGACTTCTTTCAGCTTAACTCTGTATCCTGCATGAAGAATATTTTTTTTAATATGTGTACTATATTATTATGGTTTCATGGTTATTTATTTTAATTATTAATTTTTCAGTTGGTGTTTGCAGAAATGAATGCTCAAGAAAATGTCGGAATCATTTCTTCAGGTATAACTTTTGAATATTAATTTAAAATAATGGTATACATGAGGGTGGATAGCCACTAGTAGGATTAGGCCCATATTTATAAATCACTCTCAAGCTCATTCTCATATGATGCGGTTTATACATGAGACTTGATGTTAAGTCAATGTGTTCCCCACACAAGGCCACACCAACTTTATAGTCCGACCCCATGCTGCTGCACATCAACAACTTCAAAGTATATTACTTTCATAATAATTTAAGTACATTATTAAACATTGCTAAGTGTATTATTGTTATAATAATACATAAATTTATTTAGATAAATATTATTTAGATTGTTCTTAAATAAAAAATTCAATTTCTGTAACAAAATAAACTAAATAAAAACATAAATGAATAATAATAGAGATATTTGTATTTTCTGTGCTCTTTTCTCACACTTCTCACAAACATATCACTTCTTTTAAGTGAAATTTAATGCCACATTTTCTTCTACTCAGGAGTAGAGAAAGGAAATAAGTAATTTGTTTTAGTTAATTTTTTATACTTATTTATAAATTTTAAAGTAGACAATACAAATTAAATACCTGTAAAACATTCTTTCCACAGCATGTGAAAGTTAATATTAACCACCATCCAAGTGCATTAACTAATTCACGACATGTGCTATGATACCTTTACAATATCAAAATACTGGTACTCAATAAACAATGTCTGATTATAGAAGACTGGTAAAAAATGCAAACACTCATGTAAATGTGTAATTTATTAATAAAATCTATTTAAATGAAGTCAATTCTCATAATAACAATAATAATCTTTTATTGTATCATTACATAAGATTTTAGTTTTTTAATATATTGTCATTGAGCTGTGCATAAGAAAGTCTCAGAGATTATTCTATACTAATACTAGTGGTTTTTAAAATTAGTTCTGGAAAAATATATTATTAGTAATTTTTTTTTCGCTACAGCACTTGAAAGTTTTTGATAAAAATTAAAAAAAGCTGATAGTTTTGAAATATTACATTATACAAAAGGCTTACTATTGAGCTATATTGAGAAAAATATCATGTGCGCACACTCAACAATTAGGCTGTATTTCCCAATGTTCTTCAAGAATCTGATTTTTTTCAAAAAATCACAAATTCTCAAATAACTGCCCAAACACTGAAAATTGGCTAACATACATGGAAGTGAAATGTTAACACACTGAGGTCTCTACGCATAGACAACCATTGATCTGTCAATAGGTTTTACAGTCTATATATATGAATTTTCCTGCTTTCTATACAAATTTGAGACAGCATATTTTTTTATAGGAAACCAATCCTTTACCTTATTTTATAAGAACATGAAAATCTAAATAATACATTTGCCCATTCTGAGGATTGAACCCAAAACCATAACATGTGTAGTTAAACATTTTGCCACTGCGCCCTTATGGCCACTAATAATATGGAGACTAGTAAAATAGTATAAAAGTATACAAAAATATTTCACTGACCAAAATTTTGTAACAATACAGATGTAAGAAAATCAATAGTTTTGTGACTAAACAATAGAATTCTTTAAATACTTCATTTATCTAAGCTACAATGCTTTTTTAAAATGTTTCTGTCATTGACATTATCAAGTTGGAACTCTAAGTATTGTGGTCTTTATGTCTATCGTGCTAAGACACAAGAATTTGTAACATAACTTAAATAATTGCTCATAAATATGTATGATAGTAAAATGGAAAAATAAATAATTTTGTTTATGTACTTTATTCGATAATTATATTTGCAAGAATTACCCTATGGAGAAAGAAAACATGTCATTTTTTTAAACTATAATATTTTATAAAAAGTTTTAAAAATTTGTTTCGTAACAACCACATAATACTATAATTAATTACACATTACATATGTACATATTTACATCAGCGCTCTTCTCGCCGCTTTGCGTCCTTGGACTAAGCTCATATATATTAAATGTTAACTTTACACAAAAACAACAATTTATATATTTTTTATCAATCTTCTACAGATGGCAAATTTAACAAAATAATAATATAAAATTCAATTACCTAAACTAAATTATTATTACACTCTTTTAGAAAACGTATAAAAAAATGAATGTAGCAGGATTGGAGGATCTCATCTCTCGAAAACCGCCGAAGAGGTGTGGGTTGAAAGTCCACTGTGTTAAAATTTTGTTTTCTAGAATTTTTTTTTGTTCACAAGTGGAATGAAGAAAAAAAAATTTACAAGTGCAAACTTATAAATTTTCAAAGCCATTCCTTCTCTACCATAATAAGCAAATACAATTTACTTTTGACCAAAATATTAGCTCTACTAACACTAAAAAACTTTGTCATACAAATCGCATTTGTATTCTATACAGTGATTATTTTTAGAGTCAACGTACGTAGTTTCCGTAGTGTAGCGGTTATCACGTGTGCTTCACACGCACAAGGTCCCCGGTTCGATCCCGGGCGGAAACAGGTGCTTTTTTTATTTTGGCGTATTTTTTAAAATATAGTCTAGTATATTATAATTATTTTATTGTAATTATATCCAGCTTTTAATGATTAATCGTATTGATGAAGAATTTCTTAAACTCACTATTAAAGATATATTTTAGACATTTTATCAAAAAACAAGTAAACTCTAATTATACAAACGCGTAAATTACTTAAATATAGTATTTTCTACGAAATCAGCTCCCACACACAGCAGAGTAGGCGGAGGGAACCTAGTGTTAAGACACTCCGTTCCCCATTTTCCGCCGAATTCTGGAGGTATTGCTTGTGTTAAGTGGCGGAACTCGACACCGCACTTTGCCTCGACACCAGAGTGAAGAAATGAAAATATAAATTCCACGAAATAATTTACTTTTAAATCGTTACATTAACTATTTATGTATAACTAAAAATTATAATATTCTTTATACATATTATACCTATATCTTAAAAACTTAATATAATTTAATCTTACTAGTAAAAGAAGAAGTACAAGTCAAGGACCGACAACCGCATCCTGTTTAACCCTGAACCGTCCATCGTTCTCGATACAAATTTTACTCCATTCAAAATAACTTCGCCACGACCATTATGAGTACGTCAAGATACGTACGAGAAATGATATGCCGTAGTTACGCTTAATTATCTAATTGGAAATACCATGAAAAATATATATTTTTGAAGGTTCTCGTTGTTTCTTTTTCAATAGAGGAAATATTTCATATTTACCACGAATAGTAAATGTATTCATAGCATAATAATAGGATTTATTTTTCAAAATTATATCAGCTTCACTCTGTAGCCCGCACTCCACACACTCTGTATTCAGCAAGGTAGGCAGAGCCAATGTTAGGACACTCCGTTCCCCATTTTACGCCGAATTCTAGAAGCATTGCGTGTTAAGTTAACGGCGAAATGCGAAACTCAACGCCGCGCCTTGTTATCAGAGCGAAACTTAAATATTTTATTTTATCGAGGGGGAATCGAACCCAAAATCTATCGCGCTTACAGTCGCACTTTGTTTCCCTGCGGCATAACTGGCCTCAATATCATGTTGCTTATATATTTAATAATTATTAGCCATTTTCTTATAGCGAAATGGACAAAACCGATTCCAAAAACCCTCCAACCTACTAAGCTGTCTATCGTCCGCTGAAAGCCACCCTATCGTATGTCGAACATTTACTGTCCTGAATGTTTCATGAGGTGGCACAGTGTTTGTGCCCCATTAAAGTAACCATTCTGACCATACCTCCGGGGTGACTGAGACTGTTGAATAGTTCAACTTCCATCGCTCTCGGTGGATCGATACGACGCATGCGCAAATACACCAGCCCGTACAAAGGCCAGGACTGCCCGAGCAGCCTCTGTCAAAATTTATTATGTATTTCGCGATATTCACACGCGAACCATCTAAATTCTCGTTTAAAAAACATAATAACAAATGTTTCATTCATTAAAGTTTATGTTCAGAATATAAGTCAATAATTTTAACAGTTACTTCAATACTTTCTATTATGTGTGCGAGTCTATGAACGAAATGCGTGTTTTTTTTGTGGCTGGAACATAATTAAATTAGTGGTTTGGTTTTCAAAAATGTAGTGCGGTTGCAGCTGGGTATGTATGCCGTACTTGTAGAGTTGGCTAGCGTTTACTTGTTGCGCCTATACGGCTGATTACGTAATGTGACATTTAAAAATGTATTACTTAAATATTATTATGTTTATATTACACACATTTAGAGCTAAATTGTCATATTTTTAATTTCATATTATATAACATAATTTTTTATATTAATAAATCAATTTGTTTCTATTTTACATAGTTCCAACTAAAGCTTATTTTATTAATTAAATTAATAATTATTAATTATTATTTCAAATTATTCAAATTATAATACGCCATTCACCTATGTAGGTTTAATGATATGCCGACAATTAATAACATATCCATTACCGATAATATAACTCCGGCATTAATTGTGTGCTTTACTTGGTCTACAGCGTTTACTAACGTTAACAAACAACTGTGCTTAAACACACCCTTATTTGGCTTTACGTTTATTTATAGACGAGTTCTACTCCCCTTTTGCTTTGTACATATATTTTAAGATCTCGGAATATTATTATGGAGTATTTAATAAGTATACATATATATTATTCATTCTTTATTAATATAATTGTTTTTATGTTCTTGCTGTATCCCACATATGGCAGGGTAGACAGAGGGAACCTAAACTTAAAGCACTCCATAACTCATGACACATTGCGTGGTGAGTGGAGAAATTCAACGCTGCGCTTTGTCTTATTTCTAGAATGGTGAAGTAAAAATATTTAAATAATATTTAATTCCCCCGAGTGAGATTCGAACCCACAACAGTAGCAAACGCTACTATTGTGGCGCTACCTCTGAAAGGGCCCCACTTTCTAGGTAGTAAATACGCATACCGTTATAACTAAATATTAGACTAATAATTCTCAAAATTTCAGCTATGCTAAAATGATGTATGTCTGAGGGCTTTGGGATCTCTGAGTTTAAATATCAACTTTACTGTATATTTGTGTTATGATATATATTTTTGAAAACAAAAATAAGATTGATAATATCATTCATATTATAATATACAAATTTTGTTATAAATGAATAATACCTAAATAGCCTTATTTTTCTCATAGAAAGCTATAGTTTATCGTTTATTCGATCCATGTATGGTTTTAACAATTTTCCTTGTTTAATGGATATCCATTAAAAATCGCTTAGCCTAGACAACAAGAGCATGTAGATATGTATACTAATTGACCTTGTATATTGACAATATAGGCTAATAACAAAAAATATTAATTGAAATGAAGTTATAGAGAGAGGGCCAATCGTAGCCAGACTTTCGTCATTTTATAAAGCCTGACAATTTCTGTGCTGAGTACTTTTGCGCACCACCAAACATCGGTAAGAATTTGGATGGTGGTTACTTTGGCAGTTATTAGGTAAGTAAAATTCAAAAAACAGGCCAAGTGCGAGTCGGGCTCTCCCACCGAGGGTTCCATACAAAAATTGGAGCTTTTTATAAAATTCAAGCATAGCTTAGCCATTGGCTTTAATATCAAATTTTGCCCTCCTTTTAAGGTTCTTACTTTTTAGTATTTAACCACAAATGTATAGTTTTTAGATTTTTTCCTAAACTAGTACTACCTGTAGATGTTAGCTGCCAAATTTATTATTCTAGGTCAATCAGAAGTACCCTTTTAATTTTGATTCCATTTATAATGTCGAAATACTCGTTTTTTGCGATATAAACGGCCATATCTTTTTCTTAAGTAAATGTAGAAATACAATGTTTTATTACAGGAAATCAAGGGATCGTAGATTTGAGTATATGGTTCGAATTTTAACTCGATATCTCCAAGTGTTCCTGAGATAAAGGCTTTTGACAGACAGACGGACGGACAACAAAGAGATCTTATAAAGGTTCTTTTTTTATAAAAAAATAGTACCTAACTTTCGTTAAATTATAAAGCTAATTTTTTATATTTTCTTGGCAATATAATAATATTATAAAAATGATGTTGTCCATTGCCGCACTTAGCGTGGTTTTAACTTCCTCACCCAAATGTTGGGTATATGGGCATAGATTTTTTTTGGCTTTGTAAAATAAAGGAGGTTTGGCTTGGTTTGGCTCTAGGGTCATTATTGATACACTTCAATCCTCACTTTTCTTAATATTAATATTATCTTCATACCTTTGGTGGTAACATTTTTAACAATGAATTTTGAAACCAGAAGTTTTTGACAATAGAAACATCCCATTACATCACTTGTCCTAATATATTTTTTCTTATTTAAATTATTCTGTAGAGATTTAATTGGTTTTAGATAGTTGTTTTATGCTTTATAATTTAACAATTTACTTTACTGTAGGTTTTCCCTTGAAAATAGAGAAATTAATTATATTTTATAGCAAAAGAAATCATATTACGCAATTTTTTCATCCAAGTAATTGTCATAGACAGTGTATAATAGAATTTCTACCTTTAAACAAGTTAGTCAGCAGCACCTGGCATAGATCTATTATTAAATCAACACTCGTGACAACTGGTTAGCCTATTTCAGCCAACAAGGACTTATTTGGATATATTTTCTATATAAAAGAACTTTTTATATGAACATTAAAGGAAAATAATATATACTATATATAGTAAAGCTGTTTATACATATATAAAAATAAAGCTGTATTTATAGATTTAACTTATAATTATAGTGAGTTATTAAAAATGCAATCGATATTTCGCTTATATGCAATATTAAGTATCTTCAACGGCTTGCAGTTTTATTTAATTATACATTTGAAATTTGGAATATTAGCATAATAAAATACCAAATGGATTGGATCCTCTTGGAGTTGTGGGTTCCAATCCATTACGTATTCTAATGGTGGAGAATGTTGTCTATAAAGTATTTTTATTTTCCAAGCGTAGAATAACACTTTATAATGTATCTAAAAATAGTATTACTACTAAGATTTAAAATAAAAATATTACCGCACAGTACGTCTCAGACTTAAAAATATCATCCTCACCACCTTAATATGTGGCACTCTACCACTGTGTTATTCCATAGGAACTTCATTCCACGCGCCATACAACTGAAGAATGACCTACCTGCGGCAGTATTTCTAAGTCGATACGACATGAGTACCTTCAAAAAGCGCATCTATCTCCATCTTAAAGCCCGACATCGCACCTGTAGCTCCTCTGGTGATACACCGGTTAGTGAGCGGCGGTGATCACTTACCATCAGGTGACACGTGCGCTCGTTTGCCTTGTCTTTTTCATAAAAAAATATGTTCTGTTGTGTTTTATACATGCCTATTTAGAATGATCTCGTCGTTATACTTTAGTATAGTACATATAGTAATACTGTCGATTATTTAATGTTACTGATTTTTAAATTAAACAATTGCTTTCAAAAGTAATACAGTTAGTCAGTTCATATTTAACACCTACAGACGTTCCCTGGTATAAGTGGACAACGTTCAGTGACGCAAGCCATCAATTAAATAGGTATTTGTATGTAAATATTAGTACATACTAATTTGGCAGAAAATAAATAGAATAGGATAATAACCAATTAACACAAAATAATCATCATCTATAATATTTCATATTTCAAAAGACGCTCCATCAAAGATCTAAAAAATATCATTATTGTAATAATATTTCACATTTGCGATAATTTTTTTGTATTTCTCTTAAAAAAAAGAACGTACATTTTCTGCTTTTCCATTCTTCGTATTGTATATAGAGCTACCCTTAACACGGATGTCGTCAAGCTCGTTCCCCTGCCGTCGCCACCGGAACCGACGGGAAGCACTCGTCATGTCCGCACCGCAGTTAATTTCCTTTTTGCATGTGTATTGATTTATCATTGTAGTTTTTTATGCATGTGGCGGCTAGATCTTTGTTATTTTATAATATCTAAAAGTTTCTCTGCGCAAAAGTGACAATAAGAAAACATAAATATATTATTTTTTCATCATATTATATTTTATTAATTAACGCAAAGAAAAGTGATATTTGCTATTAATAAAAAAAAATAACTTTATACTTAAACGTAAGGTATATATTATTTAATGCACCTTAATTACAACTGTCAAAGTAAATACACAGTTTTTAACATAACGAAGGTCTGGCTCTGTTTGGCTCTTAATCCATTAGCTTTATCCAATGTTAAAGAATGGATAAATGTTAATTATGAAAATACAACATTTTCCAAACTTTAATTTCATTAAATTTTGTTTTTTCATTAGTGTAATTGCGGAACATTTTGAATTTACTTTTTTGTAACGATATCATTTACAACGATAACAAACTGATAATATTCAAATCAAACTCGAATATAACTAGGATCATATTAAAGGATGGTACAAAATATAAAGACATAAGCAAAATTATTTCCTGTTTGTTTAAAAAAACCGACGACGATACGTTGTTAATAAAAATATTTAATTAAATTCTTTATAAAAGTTCATTTTCAACGATACAGCACGTATACAGGGTACGGGAAATTCCTATACACGCATGAATCAAGGACCGCATGTTGTAATCGTTTTTATACTAGATACTGCACAGATTTTCATTATAATCAGATTAGCATTAGATACACCAGATTCAGATGCCTCAAAAATAACCTTGGTTTCGAAAATCATCAGACGTCGGACCATCTTACTATAATGGCGCAAATTGAGTGTTTTGTCTTAATATTTTTATTTGAACATCTGGTAAAGCGTTATAAATATTTGTTTTTGCAATAATTGCTAATTCACCTGGCAAAGAACGTAAAGGACATAGCAATATGTTTGCCGAAAATATCATATTCGTCTTCTTATTTTTATATTCTATTAAAAATAAGTTGTTTTTGCTACATTCTCAGCAATTTTGCCAGTTCTATTAATTGATACTATATTTTGATGCTTTTCCTTCTTTATTTGTTTTTCCAGTTGAAGAGTTTCCTCTTTGGGGTCTTTCAATGCTATTTTATTATCTTCAAGATTATTTGAGTTTGAATTTTCTTCATAATAAGCATGTCATTTTCTTCATAATGAGCTGAGCTGCTCAAAAAGACTTTCATGTATATATAAATGATCAAACAATAATTCAATTCCACGAATTATAGAAACAGTACTTAAATTAATTGCTTTATTATAATGAGACGTAAACAAAATAGCATAATATAAAAATATATAAAACCTTGTAATTAATCTCTTAATCTATATATATAAAACTTACTGACTGACTTACTGACTGAAGTAAGACGCACGCACAGCCGTAACCGCTGTGAGTAGAAACGTGAAATTTGGGCAGATGTTTATTTTCATAATCTGGACATCCACTAAGAAGGGATTTTGAAAAATTTTAACCCTAAAGGGATGAAAAAGGGGTTGAAAGTTTGTATGGAACTTTTTTTAAATCGACACCGATTTTTATAAAATTTAAAATTCAGGCTCTTAAAAATATTTCATTGCACACGTGTTTCATGGTTTTTTATAATTCACCTCCTAAGGGTTCAAATAAGGGGTTGAAAGTTTATATGGAAAAGTCTTTAAATCACCACCGATTTTTAAAAATAATTCAAACTGTTAAAAATATTTTATTGAACACGTGTTTCGTGGTTTTTTTAGAATTCACTCCCAAGGGCGCAAATAAGCGGGCGAAGCGGCGCGCGCCCACTAGTCAAATATTATAATATTTCAAATCACGTGCCAAATTCGGAATAAAAATGGAAGACAAAAACTTTGGGTTAAAATAGATTTTTCCCGGCTGTTAAGAAAGGGTTATGTTTTTCGCGCGTATCTTATATGTATGTATGTATGTAATATTCTTTATTACCTCATATCTCCAGAACCGCCGAACGGATTTACATAATTGAGGTATCGTTAGGTTCGTATTAGCAGCCCAAGTGTTCTTAGATAGGCGACGTTAAAAAAAACAGTCATGGCGCCAGTGGGACGCCATTGGGCTTAGTGAAAAAAAAATCGTTTCGAATACCACAATATGGCGATCAAAGTCGGGACCTATAAGTAATTCTTCAATCAATAAAATCTTTACCAGAAACCCCGTAATTTAAAGAGGTCCCGACTGTTAATGCTAATAAACTATTGGGCTTGTTTATTTTCTTTTTAGTTTTGTGCAGTCGGGGTTTTTGTTTTTATAAATATTTTTTATTTTTAATGTGTTGGTGCGATTAATAACAATCACGTAAATTTGCGAGCTTTAGCGATTAGTGAACCCGATTTTTTTAATTATAAAAAAATATTCAACATATTTTAGCTTTTGAATATGATGATACTCCATTACATTGATATTAGAACGAATGCAAATATTCTGATGATTGATTGATTGTTTAGGGTAATCTGCATATACCAGATCTTGAAGCAGATGCTGCATTTTCCCTCAAAAAAAAAACAAGCTCTAATCTAACCATAGAGCAAAAAATTTTCAGTTATCGTCTCTTAAGAGCTCTCCGAACAGTTGAAAATTGATTCAGAATATTTTAATAAGTCGATTTAGAATTTTTGAAAAAGCAAACAATACACAAAAAAAAAAATAAACATGTTGTACATTCCATAATAATCTAAGGAAATGTAGTCCCAATTAGTTTCGAACCTAGACATTTCTACTCGAATGATAAGTAGTGGCTTGTGAAGACAAAGTCGTGGATCAATTTTGGGTTTACAGAACTTGGATGAAGTAAATAATGAAAGTGACCGACATGCCTCACAGGAAACCAGATTTATTTATTGATATTTCAAACCTTTGCCTTAATTATATGTATATTTGTCGCAAATATACTTTTTTGTTTATTTACTTACTACGAGTGTGAACAAGTTATAACAAGGGGATTCGTATCTAAAAACTAAACGTCATGCAAGTATTTGGCACTGCCAGCAAAAATATTATTAGTATAGAGTATAGTTAGTATCAAAACACTCCGTTCTCCACTATCCCTCAAATTCTTGAGGCGGAAATCAACGCCGCGTTTTGTCTTGGGGGGCCAATCAGGGCGAGGAAATGAAAATATGAATTAGTTCATTCCCCGCCGAATCGAACCCAGAACCGTCATGTTTACACTTAAACTTTGTGACGCTGCGTTACGACAGTCTGGGATATTTTATAAATATGACTTCCTACTTAAATCTTTGCTGATGTCTCATCTACGCATAAAATGACCAAAGAAGGTTTTTGTTGCAAAATCATCACTACTAAGCGAAAATAGCAAAGATAATTTAATAAATAATTGTCAAATACGTGATATATATCACTACATCTAATAATATAAAGCAAACGTACATTATTTTTATCGACTACATGTGTTATTATTGCATTATAAACATGGGCACGATATGATATCATTTAAATTAAATTTAGATAATAATAAAGAAATTCCATACATAATAATTGTACTTAAATTTATAAATAACTAACTGTACCCGCGACTTTTTCTGCGTGGGAAAGTAATTTTTCAGAATTCGGTAAAATTATAATTTCTCTCCTAATCCTGTCCTTATTTTTAAAATATAGACAGCGTTTTTCCTTAATTTTGCTTCAATTATAAAAATTGAAAAAAGTTTTTTTTTAATTTTGTTATATATTTAATCTTAACTGTAGTAGCAATTTATGTATAGTTAAACTATATAAGTAAACTGCTATTGAAACGTTATATATATATACGGGTATATACGGGTCGTGTTGCAACATACAAGATATCCCATACGTTCCCATAAGAAAACCGGAATTATCGCGTGAACGATCAAACTGAATGTGCGGCATTGTTGCTTTATCGCAACAAGTATAACTAGATAATATATTAAAAATAAATATTTTTTTTACGTTATGTTCGAGACGGTTTGTTTTTTATTTTCACGCTTTATCCCGCATCGATTTTTACTTTTGTCCAAACGATTTTTACTTTGTCTAGATTTAACGCCGTGCTTAGTCTTACTTGAGTGGAGACTGAACTTATACCATTTATGTACCACGTTTCCAGTTAGATGTTGTGCTACAGCGTCTAAATAAAACCTCATGAAGATGTTGAAAACCTCTAAAATTTAATGTTCCTACCATATTATATATATTCATAAAAAACTTGACAAAATTAAAAAAATCGTATGTGAATTAAAAGACTTTCTTTATATTAATTGAACACAAATTTACCTAGTCCGGCACTTCGGATACATTGAGCATTGACCTATATGCTTACGACCTATTTACACCTCTGGTTGATATCTTTCAGGTGCTTCAACGAAATGCCTTTTAGCGAGATTCTTGGAATAAGGAATAAGTTATATCTTGTATGTGTAGGTAATTTGTTTTTTTGTACTTAGAAAATATAATTTACAAGTAAATTTAATATTCTGTTATGGCTATAAGATTTTTTTTGGTTCTATAGTAATGTAAAGAGACATTTTAAAAATGTTAAAATTTTAATAGTATTTCACATTTCACTTTGATTAAAAAAAACCCTGTGTTGAGATTAATACGGAGTGTCTTTAAAATGAGTGAAACATTAGGTGGGCCATGTCTACCTCATAAAAACTTAGATATGCGAAAGGTATAAAAATCAAAATTAATTTGTAAAACTTATGCAATATTGTGCTGTAATGGTAGAAGGTACAAGTGGTCTCTGAGTTCTCTTAATTTAAAAATAATTTAGGTTATCAGAGCGATCAATGTTAATAAAATGCATAAATGACTTTCCTCTCATTATTATTTGAGAATGACAAGTACAAGTAACTATACCTAGTATAGGTTTTTAAATATTTAATATGAAATGTAGATTAAAGCATCTTAATTTAAAACATTTTTAAATGTTCTGCATCTAAAAGTCAGAACCTTCGCGTTTAACATTATAAATAATAACGACAGCCGCAGAATCGTTCCCAAGTGTCCAATTTGAAAGAGCTCTCTCCTCTTATCTCGCTTGTCCGGATGTTATCTTTGACGAGGGTTCAAATAGGTTGGTTTTTTTGTTTAACTGCAGCCTTGATACCGCAAAGTATGTAGGTCACCGGTGTAGCCTTATTTACGTTGTTACGTATTGTTACGTGAACTTTTAAGAATGTTGCGAATGCAGTAACTATAAAATTTTATAATATTAAAAACAAACAAAAATGATAAAAAAAATATTTATTGATGTATATGCTCTACTGCTTCTTTACTATCCAGTTAACTTATCTGTTGATATTAGCACTTATAATATCTATTGATATAAGAAGTTTAAGCACTCTTGCTCGTGTTTGTAATCTATGATATTACAACCACGAGCAAGAGTACTTAAACAAAAGATGTACTATGATGCAACGTATTAAATCAGTTATTTTGTAAAAAACCGAACAAGCGCGAGTCGGGCTCGCCCACTGAGAGTTCCGTAGAAATGGAGGTGTTAAGCTTTTTTTTGAAATTCAGGCTTAGTTTAACCAAAGCCCTTTCATCTGATACCCCACTTGAACTAGCGGCTGTAATACCAAATTTTGCCACCCTTTTCCGGCTATTATTTTTTTAGAATTTCCTGAGATAAAGGCTTCTTGACAGACAGACAGACAACAAAGAGATCTTATAAGGGTTCCTTTTTTTCCTTAAAAGGTACGGAACCTTAATATAGTGTTAAATTATATAAACAGTCGCTTATCACTTTTAGTTCTAAGTAAAATTTATAAAAATAATGTAATGATAAAACTTAATATTTTCTTATATTATAATAGGTACTAGCGGACCCGGACGCGGATTCGCCCGCTTAAACTTTACGAATGCTTATAGATATATTTAGGAAATTGTTTGTGGAAATATGTAACTAATTTAAATAAAAAAAATATAAGTAAACGTAACCATAGTAAAATATTAATAAAAAACTAAACAAAACCAGCTACATTATTAATAATTTTATCTCTTTCTGTCTTTCTATTTCCCCGAGCTAATATCCAGAATAACTGAACTAATTTTTATTGGACTTTCAGTGATCGATTTTACTGATTTACCCGGGAAAAATCTTTTTACTCGTTTTCCTTGCGTGCGTACATAGATACTATATGAAATAACTAAAGTCCTTTTTACATTAAATATGATAAGTTTNATATATATATATATATATATATATATATATATATATATATATATATATATATATATATATATATATATATATATATATATATATATATATATATATATATATATATATATATATATATATATATATATATATATATATATATATATATATATATATATTAAATATTATATATATATATATATATATATATATATATATATATATATATATATATTAACAACAATAAATATTATTATATCTAACAATAAGGTAAAAAAGGTACGCACCAAGTATAAAAAAATAAATAAATCAACCTTATTTTACCCTATAAAGTGAAATAAGATTGCTATGTTCCTCATACACTAGTACTTTAAAAAAAATATGACATGATTTTTCAACAAAATATATATAGTATACGATGAGTGCGACAGTGGAATTGCAGCACAAGCCAATTATTCATATTCTGTTTGTATAAATTAAAAAGTCGGGTTGAAAGTGCACATCGTATTGAAGTAGTTATATATGATGATAGTTGTTTGATACGGTTAGTCAGTACTGTAAGCATTGTTTCTTAGTCAGTGTTTTTAAGGGTGAAAATGTGTGGAATTGAGATCATTTTTAATGTTTAATACAGGATAACAATAAGCTGCTAAAATTATGTAAATGTGTTAAGTTATTATAATTATTTATATTGTTATTTATATATTTTAAAAATATATTATCAAGATTCTTGCTCACTCTTCTCAGCAACTTTTTGGGTAATGGATATTTGTAAAAAAGTTTTTTTTTTTATGGAAAAGACACGACAAACGAGCGTTCGTGATGGTAAGTGATTACCGCCACCCACGACCTCGTGCAACACCAGAGGAGCTATAGGTGCGTTGCCGGCCTTTAAGGTGGGTTGGGCGCCTCTTACGACACCACCAGTACCAGGATGATCCTATTTTAGGCCGGGATCACACGGCAAAAAACAGAAATGCCAACAATATAAATTGCAACAAGCGTAGAAAACTTTCGACATAGCTTGTTGAGAACGTATCAGTTTTGTGCACAGATTCAAAAATGTTTGTTAAAATTTTATTGAATAAAGAAAGTTAAGAATTGGGATTTCGTGCGAATTGGTAATTTAAACTCGTATTCAAACAAACTAGCTAACCTCCAATTCTATTAAGCTTCCCCAGGTTAAATGGATTACGAGGATTAGGTTAGGATCGATTACGAGGTCAGGATTGACGCAGTACATTTGGTTAAAACATCATATTTAATTATGTAATTAAAACGATACACATACATTTTTTTATTTTATACAGTTAAGTAAACATATATAACTGCTACTTAAAGTTAAAAGTTAAATTCTTTAATATTTTTTAAAAATGTTACTTATTTTTGTTTAAAATAACATTTTAAAACAAAACTAAAAATAACATCCAATGTTCTTATACCTACAAAAAAAATATAACCAACTCCAAAATCCTGTTGATAAAATAAAACAAAAAAGGCAGTGTACATTTAAAACTCAACTTTTTAATATAATAAATATTAATTAAAAGAAGTCAGCATAGCCTACGTTTCATAAACCTAACGTAAACATAAGTTGATCTGCAATGCGCTTATTAAAGCAGGTCAGCTCGTTATTAAGCAAAGTACAGAACAGAAGGCTATCAAATAGAGTGTAATTAAAATCTTTAATCCTAAGAGAGTTTCTAATTATATACGAATTAACGTATCACAATAATTTGCTCTCCTGTCTTTGTTATTTGGCAGAAACAACATCCGGCAGCAAGTATTTTGTTTAAAGGATTATTTTATACACATTTTTTTCATTACTCGTATTCTTATTTTAACTGCTAAGGGATTTACGATTTTTCATGTTTCAAATACTCTTAATATTTTACTATTACGATTTATTTGTAATATAAAAAAAAATATATGAAAGTACTTAAATAATGGTATCAAGGTATACGTGTTTAATATATGTATATGTATAGCTACATATTTCGACCTGTGCTAGCCTACTTAACTCATAATCATTTGCTTAAACCTTCAATATCCGTTGCCGCGGCTTTTCCGGACGATAGAGTCTTCCAACTTAACTTAACTTCCAACTTTGTAGACTGTAGTCTGTACGAAATAAATGGATTTATGGATTCATAAATATAGCTTTTATGGTTGTTCTATACATTTGTCATATTTTTGTAAATTCATCATTCATCCGAAAAACAACTAAATAAAGACTTTTGATTTATTTATCTGGTTTTTATATGTGCATGTTTTTAAATGTGCACAATTAATATACCAAATGAAATGAAATAATAATAAATCTAAATCAGGTTCACGCTGTATCGCGCACACAACCGCAAGGTAGGCAGAGGGAACCTAATGTTAAGACACTCCGTTCCCCGATTTCTGGAGGCATTGCATGTTGAGCGGCGGAACTTAATGCCGCGCTTTGCCTCGACACCAGAGCAAAGAAATTAATATATTATATAAATTCAAATAAATATTTCATCTCCTCGAGTGTGAATCGAAGCCGCAACCAGTCGCGTTTATAGTCATACTTTGTACCTCATATCAAATTTTTACTTACATGGAACATAGTTTTTACCTAACCTTTAGTAAAATTTGAATCTATGACTTTCTTTTGTAGTTGAGAATATTGTATTCACACTGAGTCACTATAAGTTTAACGTAATTTAACAAACTCTGACAATGGATATTCCATGTTTACAGACGAAGGTGGCGGCAGTTCGGACTCGCGTTCCGACAGCAGCGAGGACGAAGTGACCGAGCACGTATCACAGCCGCCAGCCATGGCTGCAGCCAGGGCCCAGGTACCGATACAAGTAAATTTCTTTTTTATATATATAGTTTTTAATTATTTTTTATATACTATCCATGATTTGATTTAGCCTGAATGAACTTATACATTGAATGAGGTGACGTAGCTATTTCTAATTTTAGTTTACATTTTATACATTTAATATACAAGTTATATTAAAATATTTAAGTAAAAACTAATAGATATTTATAAATATATTGATAGTAGAGGATAGTAGTAGAGGAGGAGAGATAAATTCCAACAATTTCACGACAACAGAATACGCGATATTATTTAAATATAAATGTTCATAAAGTTAATTTACCTTTACCAGGTGCCGACGATAAGTGTAACGCCACACAGTCCTGGTGTTCTCGATGACAGTCTTCAGCAGCTGAGACGACTGCACGCGGCCGTGCAGCGTATGCGGGCGGCGCCTTTGCCGTTAATGGTAATAACTCATATAATGTATAAATAGACATTTTTTATTTTATATAGAGACAAACTTTAATGGAATGTAAACACTTTCGTTTCGTTTTTCTATTGTCCTAAATTAATTCATCCATAAAGTTTTTCGTCACTGAACATTACAATTTGTGCTTAGCCCTATTTATCTCTATAATATATTTAGACAGTAAAAATATTTTGTCTGGACATTTAGTAATTTTTACTTAAACGTATAGAGGGACACTTAAAAAGAATAATAGAAAGCAAAAAGATTTTTTTTAATTTCTTGTCTGTCTATCTATTTGTATGGTCACATTTTTCTCTGAAAGTACTGAACCGATTTACTTAAAAATTTCACCAATTGCTTTGTTTTAATTAAACTTAACAATTAAAGTTTGTGTAATCAAAATCAGTTCATTAAAAAAAAGTTATCGTCATTTGAATGAACTCAAGGCATTAGTTTTCCTGCGAATGTTATATAGCAATCGCTCTGGTAAGATTTTAGGCTAAAGAATGACATTCGAAACGTCTTGGTTATATGACTGTTGATAAAAATATATATTTTTGAAGCACTATTATACAATATTTTATACAATAAAGTAAACAAGGCCAGTCGTGGCGCAGCGGCAAGAAGTGTGACTGTAAAACCGACTGGTTGTGGGTTCGATCCCCACTCGAGGAGATGAAATATTAACTTAAATTTATATTTNGTCCCTCTATCCATTTCAGTCAAAATTACTAAATGTACAGACAAAATATTGTTACTGTCTTATTATATATAGAGATTAAAGTAATTAAAAATCATGTTAGAAGTCATTCAATCAATTCTGTTTATTAAATCAATAATCATGTACATACTTTAAGCGGGCAAAGCCGCGGGCGGGCCGCTAGTGTAAATATATAAGACATAATAAAATGAAGCATTGAACTAACCTAGGTGTAGATTATACTAACACTTTATGTTTATGTAGTTTTGCTATATATAGCTTGTGTTGTCAATTTTATTTTAGATGGTGTTTCATGGTGGTATGATGGTGGCTCATCTAATCAGATCTTTTTTTTCTACATTTTATTCAGTCTTATAAGTGGTACTTTCTTTGTTTTTAATTGACCAATCTTAAAACCATATTATAAGAAACAGAAAAGAGCAGAAAAGCACGTCTTAAAACCGTAAAACAAGAAACAGAAAAGAACACTTTCGTTTCGACTTTTTGCCAAACTCTCGTGTAGCGCGGCAATGCGTGTTGAGTGGCGGAAGTCAACACCGCGCTTTGCTTCGTTATCAGAGCAAGGAAATAAAAAATATTAAATTTCATTTCTCTGAGTGGAATTCGAACCCACAATTACTGCTTATTGCTTGTGCCCAAGGGCCACAACGGCCTCGGCGGCCTCAATGAGACACAAAAATTTGTGATGTTATTCTACTATACTTTTCTTAATTACAGGCAACAGGCACAAGTCGGCTAAGTACGTCTTGTCCGTCACTCTGCAAGGATGGTGTCGTCGAGCCCGAGTGCTCATCACCGACACACTTGGACTTTTATCCTCAAAGTAGAAAAGGCAGTGGTAAGTTTGGTTTATCTTAGGCTTTAGCCCTTTTAATTTATTTTTTATGTAGTCTGTATTTGTAATAAGAGATTTATTTAATATAATACTGGTGTTAGTATACCTACAAGTAAATTTGAACTAAGAGTAATAAATTATTACTCTTAGTTCAAATTTAGTTACTAATAATAATATTTTAGGTGAATCCCGCCAGTGGGGTATATGGGAGAGACGTGATGAAGGTGGAAGGAGGAGTTCTTGGGCAGCTTTGGAACCTTGTGCTCGGCTACATGATGCACAGAGACAAAGAAGGTATTTAATATTATATTTGCGTATGGAATCTATAATTTTATAATATCTATATTAATGCTATATGTTTGACTGAGCGCGCTAATATCAGGAAATACTGGTTCGATTGATGTATTATTTATGTGTGTATATATTTCTCACTCGGGGGCGTGATTTGTGTTCTGCCATTGCATGCATGTTCACGAAAATTGGAGGATGCGTCGAGGACAGGGTGTCATAACACTAGGTTCCTTTTGCCTACACTGCTATATTGCGGGACACAGCGTGAAGCAAAATCTTTTTTAAAATCTTTTCTAGTACCCTCAACGGGCATAGTGCGTCACTGTCGTCCATGGAGTCGGAGAGCGAAGTACCACGACCAGTCCGACATTCAACACATTCGTTGAATGACAATGATTTAGCTGTGAGTTTCATATTTTTTTTAATTTTTAAGTATTGTTAACTCATCATGGAAAGGAAATGATTTAGAAGATAATATATGATTGATGATTTTTGGATAGTAACGAAGTGTCTTACTTAACACGGTTCCCGGGTCCTCTCTGCCTACCCTGCTATGTGCGGCATACAGCGTGAAACTAAAAAAAGGCATTGCGTGTTGAGGGGCAGAACTCAACGCCGCGCTTTTGCCGCGACACCAGAACGAAGAAATGGAAATATAAATTTAAGTAAATCATTTCGTTTGCAAATTCAGAAGAAAGCTTATTGAATGACTGCATACAAATATTTTTCTATTATGCTGGACATAGCCAATAAAGCAATACTTTTTTTAATGTTTCTAAATAATTTCCTTTACTTATTCACTTTTGGTAAGGGTTTTTATAACTAAATCGAATAATCTCTTACTTTCTCTCATTCTATTTTTACAAAATGTGACTGATGATTTGATACCAAATAAGAGAAACTTAAAGCTTAACCTACTTCAAATTATATATTTTTTTAATGAAACATTTCTTTTCTTTTTCTAATTTACAAACAAAAACAGAAAGAATTCGAGAAAGTAACAGCAGCTCTAAGAGCCGCAGCTGGAGATCCACCATCAACGCGTTTAACACCGCGGCTTCCATTACAAAAATCGGTATCAACGCCCAGTATAGTCGCTGCGGTACATCCACCACAACCTACGCCTGCACCTAATGCGTGAGTTCTTCTAAATCTTCTAAGCCTATTAAGTTTTCCAAGTTACAACAAGACCTTAAGTAATTGTAAATATTCTAAGTTCCAATACATTTTTGATTTTTTTTTAAGTTACCTAAATTTTGTTGCAAGATACTAAAGTTGGGAAAAGTAAAGACACTTATTTTTGATATTTGGAAAGAGAATTATATCACTTGATTGATTGTACCATTTTGGAAACTTAATGTTATAAAAAGACAATAAGAGTATAATATTATATATTTAAAAAAGTGGTTCCATGATAAAATTTAATTAAATAATTGTAACATTAAATTGAGGGCATAAATTAACTACATTCACAGAATACTCTATAATGGAATTGAGTCTGGAACTTATTGATAAAATATAGATATATAATAAATATCTTTTGTTGTTTTAATAATTATAAAAAAAAGTTAAAGGTATTATAATTATTACTAATCCATAAGTAATAGTATTATCAAATAATTACTGAAGTAAGTAATAGTGCCATACATATTGTTTATGATATCAAATTTATTTTGTTAGTAAATTGAGAATAAAGTTTTTTTTAAATTAATATATATTT
This sequence comes from Heliconius hermathena, assembly GCA_013403705.1. Taxonomy (NCBI): domain Eukaryota; kingdom Metazoa; phylum Arthropoda; class Insecta; order Lepidoptera; family Nymphalidae; genus Heliconius; species Heliconius hermathena. The sequence goes on from JAAIXJ010000211.1 coordinate 242,998, forward strand.
AATAATAGAAATTTATTATTATGACGCATGGTTTTGTTGTTTGAGGAGAGTGCATGTTCTGAAGTCAATGTTATTGTTTTGCACTTTGCTTAGCCATTTAAAGACACTTATTTACCAGTTGCATACAAAAACTGGCTTTAATTTGTTATATTCATATGTTGTGTACGGTAGGATTACTTTTTACTTTTATAATGAAAAATAATGAATTTTAAGAAATTATCACAAAAAACTAAAATAAACTTTACAAATTATTAACAGATTCAAAAGTTACTGAGATTTTAACTTATTTATTTTTTTTTTACTTTGCATTTTAAGGGTGCAATACATTCTGATTTCTCACTATCATCCTCGCTAATTTCTGCCATTCTGTGTTTCTTAATTGCGGATTCGTTCGAAGTTTATTTCGCATATTACATAATCACATCTCCACAATATTTATTTTTCTTTAATTTTTCTTTTGTACCTACATTTTGGTGCTGTATGACACATTCGGTACCAACATTGCGTTGTGTTCGGCCAAACGTGTAGCTATGTCGACGTTCGCCGCAAAAACACGGTGAATTCTGTTACCGGCACCAATACTACATTTTTCCACATCCATTTTATATAATCAGGTGGTACGTGGGGAATAGAGAGTTATACTAGGTTCCTTCTGCCTACTCTTCAATATACAGCGTGAAGCTAAAAAAATTGCACTTAAATATTGTCTAAACATAAAACATTCGCATATGCCCATCTCGCTCGGCACCAGTGCGTCAGGTGGCGGTGCGAGCGAGACGGAGAGCGACGAGGACGCCACCACGGTACCACAACCGCGCGGAAACGCTGAACTGTTGGCGAGGAACATGCATCGTTTATTTATGGAACAGTGAGTTTGATAGGGAAAAGTCGCTAAATTTATAAAAAATATAGAGAATGGAAAATGTGAGGGTAAAAATTAATATACCAAATACACTACGCATTTAATTTAAAAAGAATGAGAGAGACAAAATAATAATGCAGTCAGTTGCTGTTTCTTTTGAAATTTGTAATTGATCAGATGTCTAATACCTCTTTAGAAAATAATATTTTAAAGAAAGTAATATTATATTTATTACGGCATTTATAAAATGTGTTTTTTTAGAAATCTAAAATATTCGAGCGTTTATTAATAAACTAAACTGCTCAGCGAAAAATCATAAAACTTTCAAAACCAAATATTATCTATATTACATTAAAAAAATATACACCCGTTTTATACTGGCTGCATTTTTGATTGAATGCTCTTGTTAACTTGTATGTGACAATATCCATTTTCTATATATATTTGGGGTTAATTCTATAAAGTATACATACTCAAACAATTTGTACTCGTATAAAAATAAATTAGTAATTATTATTATAATATTAGTATTTATTTATTATATAAGCAGCTTTAACAAATTTAAAATCGACTAAAAAGGTAAGGCTAATTACATATAATGGTCTCGACATCACAGTCTAAATTATCTTAATTTTTTTTAATAAAATAGTTTTTTTTATTTTAAATACGATTGAACGCATGAGTTTGGTGCACAAAGCTTGGCTTGATGTTTGTTAGATTTCACGATTAATTATTATCAATCTATTTTGCATGTTAAAAAAATAAACTTTAAAACAATGCGATAGAGCTCATTTTTGCTTGTATCAGGGTGGCGTACGATCCTCATGCTGAGAAACGACGGAAACGGGGAAGTCTGTTTTTTAGAAAGAAGAAAGTAAGTTTTTAGTCCATTTTTATCATTTGTTTGTTTTAACTGTAAACTGTGACGCTTGTGCTTTCGATTCCAAATTAGGGGATTGATTACATTTTAATTGTTTTCTTACGCTGCATGAAATTCTGTCACTTAACATAAAACTGAATTTTACTGACGGCATGTTATATCTGACTACCCTGAAAAACTGGAAAGCGAGGAGTATATTTCAATATTTCAAAACAGTTTTGTGTTTATGAAAATGTTCTAATTAATTAGAGGCCAAAATATAAAAGTATATTTGATTTGCTTTCTAGGACAAATCTCGCAAGACGTCGCACTCGTGGCAGGCGGCCACTGCGGGCGGGCAGTGCCACTGGTGCGCGCGCGACATCGCCGACCAGCCCGCGCTCTACTGCGACAGTGAGTGCGACTGACGTGACTGACACAATACATGTGAACGATATGATTATATAAAGTTATATATAAAAAACCATATTTTTCGAGTCTTAGGGCAGTTCCTGGAAATCAAATCTGTTAATCTCAACTGACAAAATGGATGTGACTGACACGTTTGGCTTAACTACCATATTATTCTTCTTAAGCAAACCCTGCAAAACGAGAATCTGTCCGCATTTTACTGCGGCAGAAGTGATGCAAAGGACGGTACTGACGTAACTGACCAGGCTGACATAACTGACGTGATTGGACATTTTAAACTTTTAAATACTATAGATAAAATGAATTAGAAATTCATATTGCATATTATAAATTAGCTACAAAATGTCACTAAATTATAAGGTTTTTTTACTTCTTAAGTGATCAGTATATAAATTTAGGGATCATTTTTTACTTTTCAGCTTGTTTATTGACAGTACACCAAAATGTATGTAAAGATTACATAGTGGAGTGCAACAAACCTAAATCTTCTAAGGTAATTAATCCACTCAACTTATGTTACTATATAATAATATTTAAAGGAAATATGGTTGTTATCATTTTAAAGCTTTAAGTTCTCCTTACAGACGTCAGTAGGAAAATCTTTGAGTGCGAGTAGTGGGAAAAGTAGCAAACGAAGTTCTGTATCAGGACAATCGCAGAACGCTAATTGGTAAGTATTTTTAATAAATAAATATAACTAATAGTAATTTTAATTAATATTAAAATATAAACAATTTTAAATAATGGTGAAAAATTGTAAAATTTTTAAGTATTATACCTGTATGACATATGTTTTGCTGCTTTATTTTTTCATTGCAACGATCGTGATGGCTCGGGACGAAGGTGCCATTTTGCTCTGATGCATTTAGAATTTATTTGCGTGATAATGTGTTACAGTTGTTATTATTATTATTGGATCGTTCTTCCAATATATTATTTAAGGAGGGTCCCTAAATTTTGGTTCACGTTTACCATTTGATTATAAGAAGATACACAAGTATGAGACACTGTTTTTTTTTATTGTTACCACTTTTATATCTTACACTCAATGTTCTTTCTTCAATGCTAATGTATATTTGCTTCGTGGTTGCTATTATATTTTTGTTATATTTGTTGGTTTTTTAGCGTTCGTTTTGTTTTCTCTTTTTTTTTCGTATTTTAGACTTAGCATTTTTTTTTCCTTTTTTGATTGGTTTGGAGGAACTAATGTCTTCTTATAACAAAATTGGATTATTGGATGGATTGAGGTTCGGGAACTAGTAATATAACTATTGCTTATGAATATTTTTATCATATTATATAAACAAACATAATAATTGGTCTAGATTACTTGAACTTTAAATGTATGTGTCTTCAAAAAAACATAAAAAAATTCCTGAGCAAAAATAAATTTGTAATATTTAGCATTAATTTATAACCATTCTAAGTACATATTATTATTACGCAAATCTTTATATTTCTAAACTAATATATATCGAAGGCATATGTAAAAAGCCACCTCAATCGATCCACGCGGGGTACACAACTCGGTACCAACAAACACGGGGGTGACTGATATTCGTTATGTTAGCAAGAAGCAGTCGACCGGGTGCTACTCGCCGTGGCGCCGCGTCGCGACCAAGCTCGGCGTGCAGTAAGTGCGCATCGCCATCGCTGTATTGACGTATTTTCATCGTGGTTTCATTGGCTTCCATTTTTGAATTGTCAATCCAAGTGCCAAACTTGTAAAACAAACGCCTGATTGACAGCATATGCCAATTTCACGTGTTATCTGTTGTTTGTAGGATACAGATTGAATATTAATCAACACATATAGATCAAAAAGTTTAAATTATTTTTTATGTATTTTTTTATTTAGTAAAAATAAATAATTAAACTGCGATAAGAATCCGTTAAAATGGCATTATCTCTTTCTAATTCTCCCATCGCACGTACCATCGTCTCGTTCTTTCTCTTCGTCATTTCGACTTGTTGTTTCTGATAGGTTGAGATTTATTCTATTTATTTTATTGTTAGTTTTATTTTGTTGAAGGTTGAAATTTATTTTAGAAGTACTTTTAACCTAATCTTTTAAAATAAAATATTTGTACGGTAAATTTATGTTGAAAGTGCTTGTAAAAAAACATACAACATAGCAGTACGTGGTCGTCATCATACATACAGACTTTAGCTGGTTCTCGACTCATTCACAACGCCTTACTTGTGTATCTTTCTGTCTATTTGGAGGTAGTTTGAAATTTCTCTTGACGATATTGTTGTTGTAGTCGTGATCGACTTATGATGATTTATTTATTTTTTTGTTTTATTTCATTGATTTTAATTGACAGTATGTAATTTGGATATCACGTATATACAAAATAACACACAATTGCTGTTGAAATATTATGTTGAATTTTAGATTTGTAGTCTGTTGAAATTGTTTACATGTCCGCCAAAAAACAGTATTCATCTGATAGATGTTACAATGCACATTAGCTAAGAGAAACGCGTAATGTTTAAATAAAAACTATATTAATAACGACGAAAATATGAAGTTAAAATTTATATTTATAATTGTTATTCTGTTTCAAGTATTTTTCAGCATTTTGTTAATTTTTTTTTGATCTTCTGAATTGGTTAATTCTATTTCTATATCAAAATTTGCATGTTTTTATTAAATAATAATGTGAGCGTCTCTATCAATGCTTCTTTTTATTATTTAGGCTTACGCTAATTTCAATATCTACAGCTTACTAAAGGTAAATTATATATAAATCTGTCACAGCTTCAAGTATATCCTATTATATTCCTAAACCCGTATGAATAATGTGTTTCTGAACTTGGCCCTTGTATTGTAATTCCAAATAGTATTTTATAATATTGCTAGAATTGAAATATATAAATAAATGTATTTTAATTGTAATTTTGATATATTTGATTATTTTATTATATATTCCCAGGAATTAAAGGAATATTCGATTGTTATGATATTATTAATATTAACATATATTTTTTTAGCACGAGTCATATTTATAACGACGAGAAAGATGGATCTGATCACAAACATGATCAGAGCAAGTGAGTTTATAATTATTATTGTTTTGTTCGACTGTAGCGTTTGGCTCTCCGTTCTCTCTGACTACCACGCTAGGGATAAAGCGTGGAGCTAAGTTAAGTTATATCCGTATTTTATATGTATAGAGCCATGCAGTTTGTGTTAGGAGTTAAAAAAACAGTAAAAAAAAGTTTGTCCTTACATTACATTATACTTGAGAAATTAATGAACACTATATATGATAGTTTCTATCAAATTCGGAATTAACATAATTTCGATCGTTTCGATTTTTTAATTTTTAGTTATTATATTATATGTACATTGCTTATACAATAAATTTTATTTCAATTCTAGTGCATCAGATGACGCGGCTAGTAGCGAATGGCCGGAAGTATACATAACGCCAGACCAGCTTGGAGATGAAGCTGTTTTGTTAGGACTGGGAGCCTCTGAACCTGACACTTGGGCTGCTGGAGCACCTAAGGGACTAGCTAAGTGAGTTTGATTTTAGTTGTGAAGCTTAAATCGTGGCCACCCTGAATTTAGACTTGTTGAACTTTTGCAATTTGTTTACTCGAAAGAAAAAAATCCTAAAATGAAATCACACACACACAGCTTACTTCAGGGCGGTCACGAATAGTCGAACTCTTTGTCTGTAGCTATGATTATTTTGTCCATCCATGCCAATGGACTTTTTTTTCAAATAAAAACAAACGGAGTTTTGTAAGTTTAGTTTCATTAGTTAATTCTGTATGTTAAATTGATTTGAAAATATGTGAAAATTGTAGCTAAGAAAAAAAATAACGTGTGTAAGTTACATTAACGTATTATAGTTTTTTAATTGTACAATTAATATTATCCATATACTATAATAAAAGAAATACTATGGAAAAAAAATCATAAATATCATATTTGCCTGTATCTAACAAAATAATATTTAAAAATAATTTTCAGACAAATTGGCGATAGAGAGACGAAACGTCAAGAACATATCTATGAATTGATTTTAACGGAGAAACATCATTGTCTCACAATACGGTTAATGCAGAAGGTAATGTATTTATAATATTATGAAATTAAACAGTACTAGAATAATAAATAATACGCATTATTACGCCATATAACAATCCCCTTTATAAATATAGTATAAATGTGTATGTGTAGTGAAATGTATGGTGATGTGTATTTTACTTATTTCATTAATTTAATGTATCCTTGAAGGTTTTTTTAATGTCAGTATTTTGCGGGATAAACTACTATAACTGTACCAAATTTCATACTCCTTCCTTTCATCTTAACGTGGTTCACATAAATGCACAGAGTATTCGGGCTCACTATTCCGATCTTCTGTCTTCTTTTGAAAATACCAACGTGCATGCAATATTAGTATTGGAATCATGGCTCAAACATGTTTGCACAAATGTTTTCCATCGATAGTATACTCGTTGCCAGGATTTTAATTGATCCGAAATGATCGCACTGGTCGTGCTGGTGGGGGAGTTATCTATCTTAATAGCATCATAGCTCATATACCATTCACTATTCTTGACTCTTCCCATTACAATAAAACTGACACCGTTGGACCTGAACATCTTTTTGTTGAACTGACATTCTCAAACACAAAAGTCCTTCTTGCTGTATACTATAGCCCAGTGTTTCCCAATCTTTTTTGTGCCATGCCCCACCTTAACCTTTCTAAAAATTTTAATGCTCCCTATTATAAAATACAAAATTACTTATCAATTATATCTATACAATATATATGAGTATTAAATCAACGAACTATTACAACAGTTTTGACGGATACTTATTTTAAATGAACACCAACTGAATGATGTGAAACACTACGTTGCTATGGGCCCGTGGTCTACTTGAAGACTCCAATCACCCAGTTGATATTTTAATCTTGTCTCGTTATTTAAGAATTTGCCTCTTTTGTTAAATTTGGCAACGATAACCGACTAGAATGCATAGGGCATTGCATATAATGGGCCGAAGTGAAAAAGTTAAAGTTGTACCGAGTTCATTTTTGTATAGCCCCCCTTAACTATCAAATTGTCCCCCAGTGGGGCGTGGGCTCCACGTTGGGAAACACTTCTATAACTCATCTCTTACAGTGGATTATTTCGAATCTTTTGAAATCTTACTTGAAAAATTAACGCCCTCTTATAAGTACTCGATAATTATGGTATCAATACGTGTTTGCTGAAAAATGATTATAAAACGGCACGGGTCTTTAGCCGTGGTAGACAGCGCTAATATGCAAATTCTCCCATTATTCTCTACTCATTCGTTCCCCAAATGTACTCCCTCGCTTTTAGATTTAATTTTAGTCTCTTCCATTGATCATGTTGAAACACATGGTCAATGCAATGCTACTGCAATCTCTTATCATGACCTTGTCTATCTTTCCTATAAAGTAAAACCACCTAAAGCAAGAATTCTTATCCAGCGTAGCTTTACCGGTATGAATGTGGAACGTTTACGTGAGGGTGCTCTAAATATTAATTCGCATATGGTCTATCAAGAAAACACTATTGACAACATGGTGTCTGTTTTTAATTCCTTGATCATACAACTTTATGACACTCATGCTCCCATTAGACCCATACGTATTAGACATCTACCAGCTCCATAGCTAACAGATTAAATCAAAACATTGCAACAAAAGAAAAATAGTGCTAAACCTAAATACAAAGAAAATTCCGGAGACGACAATCGTATACAATATATAAAAGGTGTGTAGGGATAATCAACGACGCCATATCCACAAATCTGTTGTTGAAGAAGACAATGCTGAAAAAGTCTGGAAATTTCTAAAGTCACTCGGAGTTTGGAAGGCAAAGCAAAAAGCAAAATTTATTTAAATCTATATTACAAGGGTTAATCCCTTGTAATATAGATTTTAATAAATTAAACGTACATTTCTCACCTTCTGTTACGATTGATGTAACCACTAAATTAAGAAAGCTAAATCAAATTCGCGTCTTGCCCACTTCTAACAATCCAATTTTTAACCGCGCGCAATTCACTGAATGTGATGTTAAAGAGAATACATTGGCAATTTCTTTTGATGCGGTTGGCTCTGACTGCATTAGTCGTAAGATGATCATGCCAATCGGAGATATCCTTATTCTTGTCCTAACGTCAATCCTCAATTTTTCTATAAACACCTCCACATTTCCTTCTTGGCTTGGCTTGGAAAGAGGCTCAACTAATGCCTCTGCCTAAAAAGTGCAATCATTCCTACATGTCTGATTATCGACCTATATCAATCCTTCCATTCCTATCAAAAGTCCTGGAACGTCTCATTAATCAACAACTTAACAAATATCTAATAACCAATTCCCTATTTAACCCTTTACAGTCAGGTTTTAGGCCTGGTCATAGTACGACTACTGCATTGGTGAATATATCAGACGATATTCGCTTTAGTATGCAAAAACATCAAGTTACATTGATGGCTTTGCTTGATTTCAGTAACGCATTTAATAACATTGATTTTGATATTCTACTAGCCATTATGTATTCGCTTAACATATTTCCTACAGTGATTGACTGGTTTCATTCTTACTTGTACGGGCGCAAGCAACGTATTCGGATTCAGGACTCTTATTCTGAATGGTCTCCGGTGATTGCTGGCGTCCCTCAAGGTGACGTGTTGTCTCCTCTTTTATTTTCACTTTTCATTAATTATTTATGTCAATATATCTGTGTGAGGACGGTCGTGGCGCAGCGGCACGAGGTGTGACTGTAAAACCGACTGGTTGTGAGTTCGATCCCCAGTCGAGGAGATGAAATATTTACTTAAATTTATATTTCCATTTCTTCGCTCTGGTGTCGAGGTTAAGCGCAGCGTTGAGTTCTGCCACTCAACACGCAATGCCTCCAAAATTCGGCAGAAAGTGGGGAACGGAGTATCTTAACACGAGGTTCCCTCTGCCTATCCTGCTGTGTGCGGGATACAGCGTGAAACTGATTTAATTTTTTAAATTTTAATATATCTCTTCTCCCTACCACCTTTACGCTGATGACCTTCGAATGTATCGTCACTGTACGCCGCATGAGCTTCCGCATTTTATATCAACATTATCTACAGATTTAACAGATATTTCAGCATTAAGTAAATCATTAGGATTAACATTAAATCTCAGTAAGACGCAGGCGATCATAATAGGTAGTCCAAGGTCTATTTGTCAAATAAAATTTAACGAATTACTAAGTATAATGCTCGATGGAATAAAATTTTACTGAAAAAGTTAAAAACTTAGGCATTACGTTTGACAAACATCTGTTTTGGAAACCACAAATAAGTGAGGTAAGTCGGAGAATATTTTCAGCCAATGCATATCTACGTTGGCTCCGCAACTTTCTACCCATTCCTACTAAAGTTGCGCTGGCACAGTCTCTCTTTCTACCAATTCTTGATTATGCTGATTGCTGTTATCTTGACTTAAAAGAGGAGCAACTAAATAAGCTTGAGCGTCTCCAAAACATTTGTATAAGGTTCATATTTGGATTCCGCAAACCATATCTCTGAATTTCGTAAAAAACTCAAGTGGCTTCCTTCCTCTTCAATCCATCTTCTCCTTCATACCTCAAGGAATGGTTCAAATTTTTGTGTGAATCACATGACTTCTCCCTTCGCTCTCAATTTACCTTATCTCTTAAAATTCCTTTACACTCCTCTTCCTTTTACTCGAACTCTTTCATTGTCAAATTTGCACGTTTGTGGAATTCCCTACCAGTTATTATCAGGCAAGTCAAAACTTTAACGACCTTTAAGAAAAGACTTAAAGATTATTATTTGAAACTTTGACAATATTTAACTACTATTAGAAACATATGTATGTGTTAAATGTAAATAAAATATGTACCATTATGTTAGGATACATCTAATTATGAGTGTATGTATTATATATATGTGTATTGTAGTAGTAGTAGTAGTATATATATATATATATATATATATATATATATATATATATATATATATATATATATATATATATATATATATATATTTAAGTATCTATGGATATTGTATATACCTATGTATGTATGTATTTTTTTCCAATAACAATAAAAAAGAATATCTAGTACTCTAACTAACTTATTCTCTCCTCCACCCCAAGGTTGCTTGTTAGAGATCGCGATACTCACTTAGCGATAAGGCCGCCTATTGCTATCCAATGTATCATAATTTAATGTTCAATATGTATATGTATTGTTTGGTGTACAATAAAGAGTATTTTACTTTACTTTTACTCCTCCCAATTACAATTTTCTTAAAAAGCGTTACAAAGTTTTTGTTCCATGTATTAATAGATAATAGATATACTATACTATACTAACATCACGCTTTATCCCTAGCGGGGTAGTCAGAGAGAACGGAGCGCCAAACGCTGCGGTCTCTACATACCTCTTTCGCCTCGTCCACTGTCATCAACCTCTTCATACATGCCCTCCGGGGGGTCCTCATGCTTTTTACGTGACCTTCCTCCAGTATCTTTGATACTGTGTTTTCGAAGGTCAACTGAGGTCTCCCCCTATCTCTCTTACCGCTCATTTTTCCATCATAAATCTTTTTTGCCATTCTTTCATCATTCATTCGCTCGACGTGCCCAAACCAGCTGAGCATGTTCTTCTTCATTCTCACCGTGACATCCTCGCTAGTACCTGCCATTCTGTGTACCTCTTCATTGCGGATTCGATCAGCTAAGCTGACTCCGCATATCCTACGAAGAGATCGCATCTCCACAGCATTCATCTTTCTTTCATTCTTCTTCTGTAATACCCACGTTTCGCTGCCGTATAACATCGGCACCAAAACTGCATTATTGTGT